>PVKC010003262.1:0-39744 GCA_004027635.1 Crocidura indochinensis
ATCTTTACCCCACTCTATGGCTTTTCTTTCCCTCAAACAAAACCACATTTATCTAGCTCAGCCTCTCAAATGGAGGGAGAATCAAGGGAGGGTACGAGGACCAAACAGATGTATGATCACCCATAGTAAGCTAGTCAAAGAGGGGACCACCTACTCTGGCGGCCTGGGGGTGATGGTGGAGGATATGGGATGCAGAAAGATGGGATGCAGAAAGGGAATGAGGAAGATGGGAGGGCAAACCTGGTGGTGGGTATTCCCCTGATTCAATGTTAATATGTACCTGAAAAACTAATGTGAATGATTTGTAAAAAAAAAAAACAAAAAAAAAACAAACATGTATATGGGAAATATTACATAACAAAAAAAGAAGGAGAAATATTAAACCTTAAAAAGAGATGTGTAGAAAAAGTGCAGGCTTCTTATAACAGATAAAACAGTCTAAAATTTGCATCATTAGCAATTACCTTTGTTATCTTACTTTATACTTTCATCAAAAGTGATTAGCAATGTACTTCTTCCCACTGTGCTCTATTAAAAAGGTAAGGATGTTGCAAAAACTGTTCAACACAGCCCAAAGAGCTCCTTTAAGAAAGGCAGGCAACACTTGTCTTTGAAAACTAATTACTAACTTTACATAGTTACATATATGGTTAAACCTTGCATTTCTTTATACATGGTGACTTAAGATTCTTTATAAATAATGGCGATTTACCTCCACATGTTTTGAGTTTCTAGTATTATTGTTAGTGAGATTTTATAACAAATACTTTTCTTGGGGCCATAGTGATAGCACAGAGGTAGGACGTTTGCCTTGCACAGGACTGATTCAGGACCGACCCTGCTTTGATCCCCGATGTCCCATACAGTCCCCCAGCCAGCGACATTTTCTGAGCACATAGCCAGGAGTAAGGCCTGAGCATCACCGGTTGTGGTCCCAAAGCAAAACAAACAAACAAACAAAAATGTTTTCTTCTGATTTAATTGTTGTCTTCTCCCTGAGCACTTATTGCAGTTAGGTTTCTTGGTTTATTGCCAAGTGCCTAATGTGAAAATAAAATGTATAATAAATTTAAATCGATCCTGCTTTTCCCTTTCTAACAAATGTATCAGCCAAATCCCATGTGCTGACCAAGAGAGGTGACCAGGAAGGCTGGTTTGTTAGTAGAGATACTTACAGAGAAAAATAATTATTCTGATAGAACATATATGACATTTTGTGGTGAATTATGATTATAGATATTTAAAATGCATGGAATGTTTCTACTATACCTATGTGGTCTGAAAAGCCTTTTCTACACAAGGCTTATTTACTCTCAGAACTCTAAATTTGCCATGTCATTTTAACACATACTTAGGGTCTGACAGGACCGAAATACTTTCATAGGCTAATGTAAGTGGACACACAGAAGTGCCAAAGTGCATTAGGAAAATGGAAATCTATTCTGCTTCACGGTTGAATTTACCCTTCTCTAGAGACTGAATTTATTTGCATATTTTATTTCAAATATATGTGAGCTTCACTGAAGAAGGTTTGAAATTAAATAAATGTCACGACTAAATGACAGGCATAGGAATGGTAACACTGGTAGCCTATCATCATTTTTTCTTTTCACAGGAATTTAAACCTTTGATGTTTTTCTAGTAAAAAATATATCTTCCCTATGAAAATGACTCAAATTTTCTAAAAAATTGACCTCTGAAAGAGATATATAACCATTACTATTTGAATTGCTAACATAGGAGGAGAAATGAAAGTTAATTGAATCAAAAATATATACAATTATGTATTTGATGTTCTTAAGTGGTTCTTATTTTCTAAATCTATTCTTCTGAATCTATACATGATGGCCTGCCATTGATATTCTGAATTAATAATGTAAGTACACATATTTTATATAAGTTCTCACTCGCATTCATTTAAAAATAAATATGAGGTCAGAGTGATAACACAGCAGTAGGACATTTGCTTTGCCCCAGCCAACCAAGGACAGCCCTGTGTTTTATCCTCGGCATCTCATCTGGTTCCCTTAAACCTGCCAGGAGCAATTTCTGAGCACAGAACCAGGAGTAACAACTGAGTACCAATTGGTGTGGCCCTCTAAAAAAACTCCCCAAAATTGAATATATAAATAAATATTAAAGCTGATTTTATAAAACAAAGTTGATGACCATCTGTTACAGCTTCACTAAAATTGTTAAAGTGAATTGGATACATCCAGGTAAAATTTGCTCCTAATACCAAGACCATATCATAAATTAGGGTTTTTATTGCTTAGAGCCATGTATATATTTTGATGATTAACATCTTGAATTTGTGTACTGTACTTATCATTTATCCACCTATATGTGTTTATAATGTGACTTAGATAGCAATTGGCTGAGAATTGATTCAGTTCTATTGCTATGAACTGATAATTTGTGCCCGTCCCAGTTCTTATTTTGAAACCCTAATATTTATTGTTTTATATTTGAACATGGAATCTATGAAAGACAATTTTGCATGAAGCGAAACTCTTAGTAAGATTAGTCCCTTTATAAGTAGAGACAAAGGAATGCACTTTATCTCAGTGGTTCAAGGAGATGCCTAAGAGAGTTGTAATGCCAGGCTAATAGGTTCACTAATACTGGGGCTGGATTAGGAAAAAAATCAGTAAAGATGACAACAGGTTTATTCCTGTCTGTCTAGTGTAAAAGAAAAAATCCTAAATATGCAAGAGAATTTAGGGTGGGCGTGGAAGGCTGAATTTACATACAAGAAGAGTATCAAGAAGTTACATAATAGCAAAACTATAACTACAAATAAACTAGTGATTTCATTTTCTGGGTAGCTTGATGCTGAGAATAACCTTGAAAAAGGCGCTGTAAAGCAACAGCAAACCTGAGGTGCTTTGTCTCATTCTGTCCCATGAGAAAACAGCAATGTGGTTACAGATCACTAGAAGTAGATTTGGCTGGCATCCACATCTCAAACTTTTCAACTTCCAGTATGGGGAGGTGCTAATTGCTGGGCAGGGGTCTGTTTATTTTCATCGCACTGGGTTTGAGTCCAGGGTCTCACACAAGCAAGGCAAGTAACTGTATTTTACAATTTAGTCTGCATCCCCTTCATGGAATTTTCTTTATTTTACCCTCTGTACTTTAGGAAGATGTTATTGCAATTGATTTGATATTTGATTTTTCTAAAATCCTTTGAGTAGCAAAACACACTGATACTAAAGAAATAGATGAATGGAAATTAATTTTCTTTACTAGTCAATTCACATCAAAATAATTTATCTATCCTTTACTCTTTTTGTTTATTTTATTTATTGGTGGCTATACCTGGTGATGCTCAGGGCTGACTCCTGGCTCTATTTTCAGGGTTATTCGAAGTAGGCTCTGAAGTTCATATAGAGTGATAGAAATCTAGCCTGAGTTAGTAGCATACAATGCAACTGCCCTACCACTACTGTACTATAACCCCAGTTCCTAGACTTTATTTTTCTCTTTGACAATTAAAATGCTCATGTAAATAAGCTATATATCACTGGCACTCAGATTACTATGCAATGTGGAAGTAAAAATAAATTATATACTCATGTTGTTTGTGAATTAAAATTAAACATTCCAGTTCTGTTCATTTGATACATTCTAATTTTACCTATAGTGAACTAATAGGTTAAAATATGTATATAATTCTTCAACTTGATGTTTTTTTAACATTTTTTCCTATATTTATTAACTGAAAGTCTAGCTCTAGAACTACAGTTCCAGAGAATATTCTCCTCTGCTATCTTCCCAGTGGTGTGAGGATGGTGTGTTGGAGCCTTCCAGGAAAATTATTTGTTGCTTCAGTGATAGTACATCTGGTACATAAAAATCCATTTTCATAATACTTGTGGTTCTTAGGGCTAGGGAGTATGCAATTCTAGGTAGAGATCAAAGTTAGAATTAGACATGGGCTCTACCACTTGATCTGTCTATTTCCCTGGCCCACATTTAACAATTTAGAAAATATTTTTAAGCCTGTAATGTTACACTACACTTCACAGTTTTCCTTTCCTCTCAGTATTTCTTCCTTGCGTATTTATGCGTCCAATTAACTTCAAATTAGATTCTATCAAGAATGGCTTCTCGGGGCCAGAACAGGGACACAAGCAGAAAGGCATCTGCCTTGCCCGTGCTAGCCTAGGACGGACTGTGGTTCAATTCCCGATGTCCCATATGGTCCCCCAAGTCAGGAGCGATATCTGAGTGCATAGCCAGGAGTGATCCCTGAGCATCACTGGATGTGGCCCAAAAACCAATAAACAAAACAAAACAAAAATGGCATCTCAAGCTTATTGTAAGACTGGATTCTGATGTGCTCCTTTAATTTGAGCTTGGATTCAAAAATATTTTGATATTTACAGAATATCTTGTGAAAATCAATATTGTACCTGGCAGGACAAAATGAATATTGGGTTATCAAGACCAATATGTCCATCATTCCAGGATTTAAAGTAACAAGGGTAAAATAATACCTGACATGTTTAATTATGTACTTCAGGTCATTACATATCAGAGAAATCTTCTAAAGAAGCAAGCACCTAAAGATAGAATTAAATTTATTTCTAGTTTTTATTCAAAGTGCTGTTTTTTTTTCCTAAGTTGTAATTTGCCTATAAGTGGAAATCTGAAAGTGGCCTAGTTTTAAGAGCTACTTTCAAGTCACTTTGTAGGTTAATAACAGGTGTAACCTCTCCAAATGTTTTTATTCAGATGCTATTTAAATTGTAATCCATTAGCAGCAATTATTTTCAGTATGCTTAAGATGCGTGGAACAGTTTTACATTTGATGTGTCCTTTGCATTGATCTAAGGAAACCATGAGCGATCTATGGTCAACTCTTTGGTGCAATTTTTAAGAATAATTAATGAATTGCTGACTTGCAATTCTGGAAGTTAGTATTGATTTACATTTAAGAGTAGGTGATCCATATGACATTATTGATTAGCAATATGAACACTACATTTTTATATAATTTCCTCATGTTATATAGTTTAATAATGCCAACTCTCTTCCAAGTAATTTTTTAAAACTATGATTAATATTTAAGCTAAATCTAAACTAATCT
This sequence comes from Crocidura indochinensis, assembly GCA_004027635.1. NCBI lineage: Eukaryota > Metazoa > Chordata > Mammalia > Eulipotyphla > Soricidae > Crocidura > Crocidura indochinensis. The sequence continues at coordinate 5,096 of PVKC010003262.1, forward strand.
AAACTATATTTAGACATTTAGACTATAAACTATATAATAAAATTCTATCAAATAATTTTGTGTTCTCTAGTTCTTAAAATATTGTCTTTATTTAAGCACCATGGTTAAAAACATGTCTGTGTGTTCTCTTTTATTGTTTTCAAATGGCCAGATCTATCACTTCATTGCACTAGCTCCTTGAGGCTGCAAGACTCTATCACGAAACTAATTCAGACCAGGTGTTGAACAGCTCTGGTTAATTAGTTGATATTAGAGCCATAATTTTCTTTTCCCAGGTAACACTGTTGAATTGTGCTTTACTATAATCTGGAGCTATTAGGAATTCACTTGGGGCTGTGAAGAGTGAAACTGAAAAAAAAAAGTGTAGTTGGGAAAGAGATAATTGTCATGTTGCTGTTTAATAATATTCATGTGTATTTTTTCAGGTTTTATAAAAATTTCTCACAGCCTTATGAATAGCCATATTAAAATAAAAAATAAATAATGTATAAGAAAATCTTTTAACAGACTTACTCTTCCTTGTATCCTGGAACAATATGAAGGCAAGAATGACAAGTGTTCAACTTTAATCTCAAACTATGTTTCTTGAAAATCAGTATAAATTTTAACTTATATTAAAAGAACAGGTTATATTAAATTTTCAGATGCAGTAATAAATTTTCATGATAGTAGAATTTGATTGATACATTGAATTTCAAAGTAAAACAAAATAAAGTAAGAGAACAACTCAACTAAAGAAAATTTGAGTTCCATATTAACCACTGCAAAATTCTAAAATAAACTATTAAGTTAAGTTTTGGAGGGGAGATATTTGGGAAAATGTACACATCTAGAGTCCATGGAGTATAATAGGTTAGTTTCTTTGAAACATAATGTGTAATTGAAGCAAGAAAATACTCATTTGGAGGCATCTTATATAAGAGATGTGTTCATGCTATGCTTTACTGGCAAATTTTTACCTCAAACCTATCATTGAAATAGTTAATCATGTTTATAATTCATTGAATTGATGCAATATTTAAATATACTTAATAAATCCTACTTACCTATCTAAAATTAATTTCGTTTCCTTTGACATTTGGTGATAATACATGTTATTAAGTTTATATTTTATCCCAGGTGTGTAGGGTATGGAAACTAGAAACAAAAATATTCATAGTGTTTCTTCTACCAACTTATCTACATTCTTAGCCCCAAGACATAAAATATATAGAATATTTATTTGCCACAATCTAGTGATTGTAGATCAAATTTGATGTTTTAGATGAATGTTCTCATTATCGATACACATGTGTATCACCAGTCTGTTTGCTAAAATGCAAATTCTTTCTCAATGTATTTAATGTAAAACCTGAGATGCCACATTTCAAATAAAGTTCCAGGTCATGTATATGTTGAGTATTTATGCCCTAAACGTATAAACTAAATGTCAAAAATAATGCGGCACTCAATAGTGCTGCAAAAGAGCATCATTTTTCAATAGCTTTATAAATTGCTCATTGGTTCACAACAAGATGCCACTTAAATGGGAAGATTTGTAAAGGGTGCAGAATTCTAATTTTGGTTTAAGTTCTTTAAGTTTCTGAAGATTGAATTACACCAAGAGTTTTTGCCTTTATATTTTCCTGACATTACTTAGCCATTTGTAAATGGAGCACTATTATTATAAGATGGGATTATAAATGTTATTCATTGAACATCTAGTAAGTGTCCAATTGATAGTATTATCTAATTCTACCATACCATCATCCAAAGTCCAAAATTTTAAAAATTAAGTCACATTATTAAGATGATCATGTATTATGGCATTACTAGAATAATAAACTAAGTGATATTATAATTTTCAGAATAACATGAAAATTTTGAAAATGTAGTACTTACATTCAGAATTGATTCTTAGGATATTGATTATGTTGCTTTGTATTTCTAATGTTTTTTAGCATCAACTAAGCAATTTTGTAGCAAGAACTAATTTTATATATGTGTATATATATATATATATATATATATATATATATATATATATATATATATATGTTTAACTCTGAATAGTGACTAGTGCAAATAGAGGCTCCAATATTACTTTGCACACTATGGATTCGAAGAAAACAGATGAACTAGAATAAAGAAAATAAGATACATCACTTGATATCAAAAATAAGTGAATTGGTAAATATAGAAAAGGATCAATTTTAATGCTGCTACCTTAAAGACTCTGGACAAATAGGTAGAGAGAAGAAAAATGTCTGCTACAGAGACAAGTCAGAGAGAGGGCAGGAGTGAGGGGTGAGAGAAATTGGTGACATTTCTGGCTGGAAATGTGTGGCATTGAAGAGTGTGTTGTACATTGTATGGCTGAAACTCAATCATGAAAAACTTTCTACTGTTCCTATCTCACTGTGATCCAATTAAATAATTTATTTACTGATGAAAAACAAGACACTTGAGTTCTAAAACCAATAGGTATGTGTCATAGAATTTGATCTTTCTGATATATCCTACTTCCTTAAAATCTTGTGGTACAAAGTCATCTATCTTTAGACAGAAGTTAAAATGAAATATATAAAGTAATGATTAATTCCCCTGAAAAATAACCTTAAACCTGTCTGTGAGAACTAACAATGGATATTATTAAACAGAAAGTATTAAAGTGACAGGTTATAAAATCCTCTCAGAGTTGAAATTCTTCTAAAATAGACTTTTTCTCCAAATCATGATCATCTTATTGAAGAATGAATGGGAATGTTCTCATATTTTTCTTCAGTCCTTTAATTATTTTGAGATCAATATAACCTAGGGTATGAAAATGCATTTTATATTTTATTCTCAACCCCTTCCTCCCTCCATTTGACTGTTGCTACTGCAGAAAGCAATGTTGCATAAATTTTGGTTGCAGAATCACTTGGTCATGGAGACTATGTATCACACACTTAGTTGTGGTGCTTACAAATATATTTATTTGTCCTCTCACTCTTAAATTACTGTATTATTGCTTAATTTTGTTGTGATCACATCTATCTATCTATCTATCTATCTATCTATCTATCTATCTATCTATCTATCTATCTATCTATCTATCTATCTATCTATCTATCTATATACTCACAAGCATCACTGAACCCCTGGCCAATTCTTGCATGTTTTTAGTTGCAATTCTTGGTGGGAATTGTGGGATTACTTAACTTGATCTGATTCTACTTCACTCAGTATATACCTTGCCTTGTTATTCATCGGTTGGAAATATCTTTTAATGGAGCACCTTGGATTGGTGTTGAAAACATCTGGTCCCACCTCCAGGTGTGGTCATTTTCCATCAGATTAGTGGAATTGGGAGGAAGTAACCCTCTCTTCCAGACACGTATATCTCCAGTTTTCTGGTGTTTCAACCTAAGGACTTTATTCAATAGGGAATCAACTACATGTGCAGTTTTCACATTCCAAACTGTACTGCATGACAGACCACTAATAATACTACGTTGCCTGAAATCCCAAGTGAGAAGAGCTACTAAGACCATACTGAGTGCCTATGCGTAACAATTCCCTATTTTGATATACAAGATCCAAGAATCCATTTTTAAAACTTGATAAAATAACAGTAAGGCAATACTAGAAAGCAGTATCAAGTTTAGGTGTGTATATTCCATTGATAATGGGAAAGAGTAAAATCCATTCAATCACATATTCGCACCTCTAGTGAAAAAATATAAATGACTTGATATGTGCCAGGTGTTGTACTAAGATATATCTCACGAAGGTCATGAATAATAGAAAATATTTATAAAGTTAAATATGGAGCAAAAGCACACTTAGGATTATGATATATATGTAAATGTATATACATTCTTAAACATTATTTTTAATTATAATATAAATATCATACATATTTTGCCTATATTTTTGAACTATATCATTAATACAAGTATATAGATAAATTATTCTAGTTTAAACTCCTGACAGGTGAGAAAAAGGTAAAACATATGACTATACATTTAATTACCTGTGTTGTACATATTTAAAATAATTTTATATTATTTTTATTAAATCCATCTATATATTCATTATTATATTATATTATTATTAATAATATTAATATATTATTATGTTATATAATTAAACAGATGAGTTAAAAATTTAGTGAATTTAATTAAATTATAAAAGATGTTGATCTAAAAGTCTGTGTCAATCCTGTATGTAGAGTCACTTAAAATTACAATTCACAATTACAACTCATGGGGATTTAATTTTTTATCAGGAAAAATTAAAAACTCATTTGAAATGGTTGATTTTTTGTGAAAGAGTGTGTTACTTCACCCCCAGTGGTTTCTATGGTTTATTACGGTTTATTCTGAGGATTGCTTCAGGTGGTTCTTGGTATTACTGCTGTGCCAGAGATCTTTCTGAACTCAGTTACATGCAATACAAACACTTTAACCCCATACTATTTCTCTTTCCACCCCAAATTTGACTTTTATGAATAAAAATACACATATTTCTTTTGAAGAATAATGACAAAAATTCAAATACCGGTATGTTAATTTAATTTGGCATGAGAACAGAATATAATATTTTTTGTATTTGTTATTTGAAAAGTGTTGGAGATTGCCCTAAGAGAGAAGATATTTGTAAGAGACTTAGGTACTATATAGAAAACATTCTTTTTATCAAAATTTTCCATTTTAATTTGTAGCAATATTTTCCAGAGTTATATTTTCATTCTTTTTTTTTTTGGGGGGGGGGTCACACCCGGCAGTGCTCAGGGATTACTCCTGGCTCCATGTTCAGAAATTGCTCCTGGCAGGCACGGGGGACCATATGGGGCACCGGGATTCGAACCTATGACCTTTTGCATGAAAGGTAATGGTGATAATACAGCACACAGGATGTTTGCCTAACATGCATATGCTTACCATATGGTCCCAGGAGTATTTCAAGGAGTGATCTCTGAGTGAAGAGTCACGTTTACCTAAGCACAATTGTGTAGCCCAAACAACAAATATTACCCTGTATACGTATATACATATATATCTAATCATGAAGTAAAATAAAATTTGAAATTAATATCAAATTATTGTCATCATTAATTAAACTAAGTAATGAGAAAATGAGATTTTAGAATTTTTCATTAAAAACAAAAGTTCAATTAATTTAATTGGTGAAATTGTTTCAAAATACCTTGTCTGAATAATGATCAGCGACTTATCAAGTGATTCCAAAAAGAAAATGTTAATTGCCTATGGTATTAAGTTTAAATTTCTTGTCAATTAGTTTATACTGAAGGCATAGGTTGTATCTTTTATATATTTCCTGAAATGCTTGAAAGTGTTTGAGGATTGAATGATAAAGTAGTCAGAGGAAATCTTGAGATATATACAGTAACCTCTCTAGGATACACTCTCAGTAGACTAATTTTAGTTATAATTTGAGTACAATGAAGCTGTAATAGACAAAGATTAAAGACAAAAGAATTCCAAACACTCTTCAGATCCACTTATATTCAGCTTAGATATTTAAAATTTCTGAGACATGTTTTTTATATCTTTATTTCTAATTCTTTCTGACAGGAAGTGGTCCTATAGGCTTGTATAGAATAAAAATATTATCTATGGTTTAATCAATAAGATTGTAACTCTATATATCATTTAAAGGTTGACATAAGGTTCCTGTATGAAGTAATCAATTCTACCCTTAATCCCCAATATTTTTTGGTTTGGGACACACAGTGAATTCAAGTGTCTAGTATCTTTGCTCATCTTCCAACAAAACATAGATACCAACTTTCATATTTTGATTTCATTATGATTAAGCTACTAACTTCAGGCTGACTCCAGGATAAAAGCATTCCTAGGACTGGTGCTTTTACTCTGAGCTCTTGAATTAAGTTTGAACTCTAGTGGTTTTCTTTTTATTGCTCCTCTTTTCTTCTCCCACTTCCTTTACTTTCTTCACCCTCTCGCTGTCTTATCTCTCTCTCAACTCCCCTCCCACCTCTACAATTCACTCCTCTCTCTTCTTCTTACTCCTCCTCCTCACACTCTACACCCCCTTGCTTTCTACTCTCTCTCCACTCCTCTCCCTCTACAATATACACCTCTCTTCCTCCTCCTCTTTCTTCCCAGTAATCTCCTCTCATCCCCTCTCCTCCCCTTTCTTTTTCTCTTCTCTATTCCTCTCCTCTTTCTTCTACTCCCCTCCCCACAGCTTCATTCTCTTCTCAACTCTTCCTTTCCCCTACTCATCCTTTTACTTCTCCCCCCTTCTCTCTTACCCTCCTCTCTCCATCTCTTTCTTCTCTATTTTTCTTCCCATTTCCTCTTGCCCCTCTCCTTCCTACGCTCCCCCTTTCTTTTCCCTCCTCCTCTCCCACTCCTCTCTTCTTTCCTTCTTGCCTCTTCTTTGGATTAGGTGTATTGCACCCATAAGTGATTAGGGCTTATCCCTGATTATTTGTTCAGGTGTCACTCCTGATGGTACTTAAGAGAGCATCTGGGACCAAAGTTATGTGCAACACATATAAGATAAACATTGTAAACATTGTACTATCTCTCGGGTTTGTCCACCTTTAAAAATGTCTTACTTTAGAAAATAAATATTTTTGGAAATTTTTTAATCAGGAAATCTGTTTTTATAATAGTTCTGGAGATCTAAGAACTCCTCCATGGCACGGTCTTTTGTAATGACTCCTGGAATAATGATGTTTAATAAAATTAGGCGGAAAGTGAAATTCAGGGCCAAAGTAAAATGAATGAATCATGAGGGCTCTGTCTCTGGAGGGACTTTGACACCATCATAATAAAAATATTCACGGAGTAATACTATGATTCTAGATAGCGAGAATTAATATAAGTATAAAGTAAGATTGATATAAGGTGATAGCTTTTTCTTCTATTCAGCTATTATAAATAGAAATGATTTTGAGAAAAGCAATGTTCAATACGCCTTTATTACAATTATTACATTAAAAACAGAAAATAATGATAATATTAATATTAGTTTTGACAATAATAATTTTGACAATTATTCTGACTCCAAATGAATGAAAATATATTTTTTTTCATTTTTTGGGCCACACCAGTTTTATGCTCAGGCGTTACTCCTGGCTAAGCACTCAAAAATTGCCCCTGGCTTGGAGGGACGATATGGGACACCAGGGGATTGAACCACTGTCCTTCTTTGGCTAGCGCTTGCAAGGTAGACACCTTAACTCTAGCGCCACCTCGCTGGCCCCATAAAAATATTTTTAATTTTAAAAAATATGATGAATAGGCATCTATAATTGTAAGATGCATTGAATAGGTTATATGGTATGGTCTTAAGACCTAAGAATAATGATCCTAAAAGACATGCATGATCTTTCTTATAATTAATACTTCCATTTTTGGAAAACAAAAACTACATTTTGAGATAATTGATACCTTTGATTATTCACTCATCATTTCAAAAATTTCTTTAACAAAAATTATGGTTAATAATTTATTAACTACTAGCAATATAGTAATAAAGTATCTCATTTTATAGACGTTTGCATATTGCAAATTATAAATGAAATGAAAAGTTTAATAATTGTGATTAGGAGGCAAATTAGACATAGTCAAGAAAGAAGATTCCTGAGAAACATTTAGAACTTGAAACTGCTCTGACTCTCTAGGAAACCTCTCTCAATAATTATGTGTGATCACATGGGACAGGAGTGAGAGAGTTTAATAACTTGATAGTATAAGTTAGATTTTAATATCTCTCACCAACACTAATTTTCTTAATTATAATTTAATTTTATTTGCATATTCAATGTAATTGATTTGAAATGTGGTAGGATTTGTTGCATTATCAATGTGAACTTCTCATAAAAGTAATCACTAACCAACTGAGATTCAATTGAAATGTTCTGGAACTATAAAGATCACATCTGATTGGAGATATAGCAGAACATGTTTGATGCCCTCAAGTATTTATACAAATAACATATTAAAATATTTAACATATTAAACATTATCAAATATAATACTAAAATTAATTTAAATATTTTTAATTATTTTACTTAAAGACCATGTATGATGTAGTGACTCATAATACATTTATTCCAAGAACAATCCCACAGAAACTTTAATATTCCCTCAACCTTTGTCCTCAGATTCCCATTTATTCCCAAGACTTGAAAGGCACAAATAAGATATGTTGTGATTTTTGTTTGCATGTAAGTGGAAATAAAATGATTTTAAAAGTACAATAATAAGAAAATTGGTAAAAATTAATATATCTGGCAATGGTGACGGAGGTGTTTTTATGACTAAAACACAACTACAAACATGTTTGTAACCATGGTGCTTAAATAAAGATATTACTAGAAATAAGTAAGTCATTGCCCAAAAGTTTACTAAATGATTTACTGCTAGTGTTTATTTTTGTTAGTTGTTTTATTTCTAAACATTAGATGGCTTTGAGTTTACATTGATGTCTAAATTGATATGTTCCTACTGAATTATAATATTAAAAAAAATTGGGTGATATGAGGCTGTATGGTCCAGATTTTCCAAGCTCTGTGGGTAATATTAAGGATCCTGAGCGTCACTGGGTGTGGCCCAAAAACCAAAAAAAAAAAAAAAAAAAAAAGAGGATTTTATGTGTAGTGGCTTTAGCTTCCAGGGCTTCTGGAAGTATAAGAAGGAGGGGAATAGGGAGCCCTCATTTACCTCATAAAAATCCTGGATCTAGGCTGGATCTATGGCGCAGCAGTAGGGTGCTTGCCTTAGACGTGGCTGATCCAGAACGGACCATTGTTTGATCTCCCAGAGTCCCATAAGGTCCCACAACCCAGGAGCGATTTCTGAGCGCATAGCCAGAAGTAACCCCTGAGTATCAACTGGGTGTGGCAAAAAAACAAACAAACAAACAAAAAAGTCCTGGATCTATCTGCCCACATATTGGCATTCTTGGTGTTTGGTTGATTTGACATCTCTGCAAAGCTCTATGATTGAGTGTTGAACCTTGGTCATTGGTGAAATGTGATTCTTAGTAGCGGGTAAATCTAGCCTGGTTTCATCAAGGCATAAACTTAGCTCACCCTTTCTATTGCTGAGAATGCCATTTTCAACTGTGTGCCTATTGTACCCGTGATTTTTCAGAGCTTTTTATCTATCTATCTATCTATCTATCTATCTATCTATCTATCTATCTATCTATCATCTATCTATCTATCTACCTGTCTGTCTGTCTATCTATCTAGTTCAATATGTATAAGCTAATCAAATGCAGACATAAAAACTGCCCTTTATCTCTTGATTATTTTGAATGTGGCTGCTAGAAAACTTTACACTCTCTATATATGTACATGGGGACAGTATTCAGGGGATACACCCAGCGAAACCTATAAAACCATGTAAATACAGGCATATATTATGCACAGGATGTGCTCAGCATTTGACCTATCTTTCTCTCTTCTGCCTCATATTATATTTCTAATGGATAATACTCTAGGCGAATGACTATGAATTATTTGAACAATGACATTTACTTACAATTATTTACAGTTTATAGTGTTGATATTTCCTTTTTTAGACACTCATTTTTGAGGCCATACTAATAGTGCTCAGGGGTTACTTATAGGTCTTTAGTCAGTTATTACTCCTGCTTGTATTTGGGTAATGATATATGGTACTGAAAATATGTTTCTTAGAAGACCCACAACTTTCCAATATACTATAACTGACTTGAATGTAAGATATTAAATGCTTCCTAAGTTTGTTTGTGAAGAGAATATTTGTCAATGAAAATGTAACAGAGTATAAAACTTGCAATATGACTATAAAATATTCTCAGAAAAAATATATAGGTGATAGAATCATCTAAAATCAAGTGGAGCTGCACTGGGAAAAATAGCATAATGTAATTTTTCTGATGGATCTAAGAATATTAAGATATTTCTAACAGAGTATTTTGGGAAATCAGGTAGCTAAGAAAGAAAGCTTTTCAGTTCTCATATATTATCAATAACTGTAAATATGACCATCATCCTAGGTAAAAAAAAATAAAAATCATTACATTAGAACTGTTTGGATTATATGAGGGAATACTACTATAGACACTAAAGACAATTTCTACTGTACAAAATAACTTTCAGTATCAATATGGCATTATAAAGTTATACATCCATGAGGCACATAGTTCAAATAAGATATTTTCATTTTAAGACATATATCAGAGATTAATAGGGTTCAGAGAAAACCGCTAGGAAAGTTTGAACCTGCTTCTGTTGAGTGATTGGAAGACAGCAATTGAATGGTATATAAATGAAAAATCTGGACAAGGCATTTTGGTAGAGAAAGTCATAAATGTGAAAACAGTAAAAATATTTTAATAATTCTTTATTCTGCATTAAATTTTATAATAAGAGATGTTTTGATTTTGGATTAGTTACAAATATGCTGACCAATACAAATTAATAAAACTATATTTCAGTTATATAGTTACTGGCACAATTTATGGTCATCTGCAAGCTTAATTTTCCCCAAATTTAAAGAATAATGATACTGGCATTCTTTTGAATGTACTTGTGTCATTTTTAAAGATGGATTAAAATCATTAATAACATTTACAGTTTTGTAAGCTCATGCCATCAAGCACCATCATTCATTTGTTCTACTTAAGCAACAAAATGCAGTAGCTGGATTGATCAGATCTGCAGCTGGATCACTTACTGGCTCATTAATTTTTATCATATATTGAGTATTCTGACCTGGTACATCGGCTTTTGAAATAGCCACTTGTCTTCTTTCCCTGGGCAAACAGCTACTGGATGCATTTTTAAACTGTTGCTCTAATTTATTTTGTTCTCATTGAACATCTGTGGGAGAGGAAAGCTGATAAACATGTGTTTAGGTTTACATGTACTCTGGGACTCATATCACCTCTGTGTACACTGCTGCGGGATCAGCTTAGACAAATTTGTTTAGATGGCAAAACAGAGCTTCTGCATTTTTTTTTTTACATCTTTTTATTCTGCTTCCTCTTCTTTTTCAGTACCTATCCATAGGCATTCAGGCTCTTGGGGGTTTTTTGTTGTTGTTGTTTGGTGTGTGTGTGTGTGTGTGTGTGTGTGTTTTCTCTTTATAGCTTTGATATTTCCAGAGAAGCAAAGTAATTTGGATTCCTCATCATATATTTTTTGCCTTTTTAGTCTTATTTGTCTTCGTGAGCAGGCCTCAGAGCATACAGAACCTTCTTTACAACCCAGCATGACAAAGCACAGCACATGACATTTTAAATCCCCCTCTCACAATCCTTCCTCCATCAGACTCACTGGAATGACTAGGCTGTTGATTTTAGGCAATTCAATTCAACTCTCTAGAACATTTCTTTCATGGTCCAGCCACTTCTGTCCCATTTTTCCTCCATACTGCCAGTATTCTTTATCTGTCTGTGAAAATTAATATATATGAGACTGCTAGTCCCTTGATAAATTTACTAACATTGAAATAGTAAAAAGATGATTTTCAGAAAATAGACTGTGCTTAACACAAAGAAGTTACTGCTATGATTTCAGAAGTCACTAATGACCCAGAAGCCAGTCATGAATAAGTGGTTTTCCTTCCCTTCAAAATACCTAAAAGCTATGTTAAGCTTCTGACCATAATCATTTTTTTTCTTCTTTTATTTTTGTATGTCAGTGGTGATCAGTATTTGGGGCACACCTGGTGTTCATCGCTTATTCCTGACTCTGCAATCAGGAATGACTCCTGGTGGGATATTTGGGGTGTCAGTGATCAAATCTCTCTAAGCCACATGCAAGGCAAGCACCTAACTGTTGTACTAATTTTTCCACTCCTGATATTTTATTTTTTACTAAGCCACATATTTTTTCTTTAATTTGTTAATCTTTTTGTATCTGTGTATTTGAAGAGAAGGATTCATCTTCTGTAGGGTAATTTGGCACTATAAAGGCAAAGCATAATTGACTGTGTCTACCAAATACTGGATTTTCCAGACTATCAAGAGAACAGAGACCATAGGGAATCAGAGAACCCTTCTCTAAACTTGCTTCTAAAAGAATCTGGCAGTGTTTCAAACAAAAATAAACATGTCTCCTCATAAGTGAAGACATATTTTTAGTTGTTCTTCAGTCTTTTAGGTGCCAGAGATAGTATAGCCAGTAATAATGAATATAGGTACAGCTTCTCTTGATTATTGCTGTGGAGCTGACAAGGATCCCCTCAGGGTGCCAGTATGTATCTGAGTATCAAGAGCAATATTTGAGTCTAGAGCTAGAAGAAAATCCTAAGCACTTCTAGGTGTGGCATTTAAAAATATTTAAAAAGTAATATAACATCCTTTATAAATGGCTCCTCTTTTAAGTTTCATATAGAAAAAGTGATTATTTTATGCATATCCATATCCTTTCTGAGAATTAATTGCTTAGACGAGGAGCTAAAAATAATCTCAGTACATAAAAGAAAAGCAGAAACCCAGGGATTTTTTTTTTTCAATTTATCGTAGCATTCCAAGAATTTCCCCCTGACTGTAAGTGAGCTAAATGGGGTGATTTTCCCTTTTGTACCACAAACCAGGGGTGTTAATTTCCTTCCTTTTCATTGCAAGCCAACATAGCTATGGGGAGTGTGCACCTGTGGTATCTTAGCCAATGTTCTCTATGACTGTGCAATGAAATAAATGCAGTCATTGTATACCACCACTAGGTGCATTTCTTGTTCCAGCATTTGTGAGCAAAGAGGTCAATGCCCTGTATTCTACATCTGTCCCCTTTTTTCTTTGCTCAGCAGTGTACTGTTTGGTAGACATTATTTAGTCTTATTTCTATACTGTCTCTCCCTTCGCATACCCTTCCCATAGATCACTGCCTTGTGAGTGCTTTGTATTTCTCTCTGGTAGTTGTTGCTTCCCACTCACTCTCCTGCCTGGCTCTTTATCTCTTTTGTATGTCAGACATGAAACTGACACCAGGTCTTGATTGAAACCCTCCAGTAGGCTTTTTCACCACTTGCTATTCCTACATCTTGTTTCTTTTATCTGAGTTCACTAAGTGAAACTTATAGAACATACAGGATTAAGTAGGTCTGGGAGAGAACTGGCCATTAACTCTTTAGAAATTCTAGTATAGTTGATCAAGCTGTCCAATTGAAAAGGCAAGATAGTTAATTTTTAAGGAGTTTATTCCCAGAGACAGGAAAAATATATGCTCCTCCTTTGAAATACCTTGTTCTCAAAACCTTCACATTCTGTTTGTAAATTCCCAGAACTTTGAGTTCAACATTTCTGCCTCAAAATATCAGTATCAACGTTTATGATGCAGTTTATAAAAATTATATAGACCTATATAATAGTTTTTAGTTTGTCAACTCTGTGCCAAAGTATTATCATTCCTAGTTTTTGTTCTTAAGTTATTTGACCAGAAAAATTGTCAAGGAACAGAAAGACTTTGTGTAATTTTTGACTTTAGAATTACTAGGGCACAGCATTGCATGATGCTGCTAAGATTAGACCCTGAATATCTTGAGGACTGGCACAGTCCAGTGATACTGCTGGTAGCAGGTCAAAATGTCAGGGGAAGGTCTATTATTTTCCAAGTTATCCAAGGGTACCATATGTCTTGAAGTAGCTTGAACCAGAACTATTTCTCCAAAAATAACTCCAGAACGTTGGTGACAATCACGGGGACTTTGCATATCTCTGGAATTTTGCATTTCCTTCTTTCATGCACATTCTAAAGAAAACATAAAAGTATATTGAGATGTGTAGAACAAATAGAAAGTCAGAAAGTTGAAATAGGTGACACTGACTGGAAAGTCATAGAATAAAGGCCAGAAAAGATATGGCAGTATATCTTCATGTTAAAGGGTGAAAAATTATTGGTACAAAAAAAAAAAAAAGAAAAAACTTAAACACTCCACCATAACAAATGTTTCATTTGAAGTCTTGTATTGCATGCTTTTTGAACTCATCTGATTAATGATCAGACAAAATGAAGAGCTGGAGCCCACTATTAAACTAGTGATAGCCTAGATTTAGAGATTTAAATGTTTTACTTGCTGAGCTACATAAAAATGATATAAAATATAAAAGTATTTATAAAATGATAAAAGCATATTCTACCATTTGTAAAACTACTTCACAGTGAACTGAGTTTAACCATGTCTTTCCAGATGCAATTAAAGAATAATCAATCTAAGAATAAATAAGTATATAAATATTTTCAGTTTTATGTGCACTAAAGAATCAGATTTTTTTATTTAATGTTTTTTTCTTCATATTTTCTCTGTTCACATATTAAGTACTCTTTTCAATTATTTTTCTTGTGAGCATAGTAAGCTTCATTTAAAACATGAGAAACACTGGTGACTGGAGAAAGTTATTTCATCAAGTATAATGTACTTTCAAACATGGTAAAGCAATGCAAGTTACATGTCAATTAGAAAGTGAATAAATAAGTCTGTGAAATATCCTAATTTTCTAGCTAATTCGAGAAGCCACTGATGTAAAATAAAAGAGATTGTTTATGGCTTCTAAGAAATAAAGTGCTTTTACTCCTAATTAGACCTTATACAGTGGTTACCAATTTAAAAATGCATAGATCCATATATATGTATAATTCTATTTATCCATATGCTTCTAAGCAATTACATAAAAGTGTATATTAATATACTTTTCTTCTAGAAACTATGTAAATTATCAATACTAATACGTGAATTCTAATATAGACTTGCCACATTCAGTCTGATTTCTGAAATTACCCATGATATAACCTTGTAGAAGCACTTCATTCAACATTTCACTACAGGGGCATAAGTGCATAGATTAGAATAAGCTTTGAGTATTTCACACTATGGTTTCTGCATATAAAACATCTTTGAGAAGATTAAATGAAGTATTACACATCTAGTGTTGATCAAAGTATTTTACATAGTTTGACACATTTATTGTAATTTATTTCTATTTCTATGTTTTGAGTGTGTTTTTCCCCACCACCATTAGAATTCCTATATAGGTAGTCTTTATTTGTTTATTTCTCTAAATGTATGATTTTATTATTTTATTACCAATTTTATGCATTAAAAAGCTGTCAAGTAGAAATGTGAGTATATTGCATACTAGTAGTGTTGCCTGATCTGAAGAACCAATGAAACTAAATGGCCCTGTGTCACCATGGAGTCCTGAAATTGAATAAAGAGAAGTAGAGGGAGGAAGAAGACAACCAAATGGTAGCAGAGGGAGATAACTGAAATTTATACTTTGTCATTCCAAAGATTTAGGTTAGGGTTAGATTTACAGAATAGAATTCATTGTCACCAAATGTTTCAAAGAGATACTTTTTGTCATAATAAATGTATTAGAAGCAATGACAGTTCTTTGACATTGTCGTTCTATGACTCAAAAAATTTGATGAAGTTTAAATCACAGGAATTTTTCATTTTTACCTTTATTTGATTTTTTTTCTGTTCTGATTGTTTTCTGGACTTAGACGTGTTTTTGTACTTAGGGATCACTCATGGTGGTGCTTAGAAGAACATATGCTGTGCCAGAGATTTGACCCACGTATAAGTGAATTTCTATGTTTAACTTATTAAGATTTAGTAATAATAGGTTTAATAATTGTTTTATTTTCCTGAGGTCTTTTATTTGTTGTAGCTTTTTCTTTTTCTTTTTCTTTTCATTACATCAGGTATATTGCCCTGTAAATTGTGGTAGTAGTATCAGGAATAAAAAAATTAAGGAATTTTTAACTTTTCAAAAAAAATAATTATGTTTTATTTGTATTAGTTTTTTCACTGGGAATTTATAGTTATTGCTTATGATAGCTAAAATAATTGTGAGGTACTATTTTTTGTTTTTTGTTTTTGAGCCACACCCAGTGATGCTCAGGGGTTACTCCTGGCTATGCACTCAGAAATAGCTCCTGGCTTGGGGGACCATATGGGACGCTGGGGAATCAAACCCTGATCTGACCTAGACTAGCACGGACAAGGCAGACGCCTTACCAACTGTGCCATCACTCTGGTCCCAAAGTACTCTTAAAGATTAAGAAAGTGTTATTATCTGTGTTTTCAATAAAATTAATAGCTTATAAGCACAAATATTATTTGAAACTTACTAACTTCAGATAGCACATGGAGACAGGAAGGTTGATACTTTATGTGTAGAATTATAATAATCATAGTGATAAAATTTTACATTATAATCAAAGAGAGTTCTTAGGTAAGAGGCATTTCCATTGACTTTGCATACATGAAATAAAAATGTTATCTTTTTATCTGTGCTTATATAAGGCACTTCACTATTTATTGATTAACCTTTGACAGATTTTCCCCTTTGATAAATGATGCTTGCTTTTATAACATTCATATTCTCCTTAATTGGTCTTTGTACTATGCATTTTCTAGTTAAACTCATTGCAATTAAGTTCACTTCTTTAGTTCTTCTAAATGAAGATTTGAATTCTCAAACCTTTGGAATTTTAAATGTATACAAACCTGTGCAACGTGCTTCAAGTTCATCAATGAACATTATTGAAACTTTTCTGTATGCAGTTCAATAAAATGAGGATTGTGAATTTTTTGAAGGAAATATAGGCAGATTGACTAATTTTATGAAACTAGAAAAGTTCCAAATGTGGGGTACAGGTATCTTGAAATTAGGTTGTCTCTTTAGAGAGAGTTCATCTAAAATAAAAATTGTGTGTTTTAGACTCACTGTCTTTAGCCGTAAATATGCTACATTTTTAATCACTACATTATTTAAAGTCCTTGTAAAGAAAATTTACATTTTTGAGCCAAATATATAGAGCTGCACTAATTTTCATTTGTAAATCTTAAAAAAATAAAACCCATATATAGAACATCACCTTGTATTATAAGTAGTTTTATTTGCAAATATTGAATCACTTGCTGTTTCTATAAACTTAAAGGGCTAAATAATAGACATAATAGTCACCAAATACAAATGTAATTAAATATTATTTTCCTAATTCTAACTATGCAATCCTGATATAGATGATTCTTTTTATTTCCAGTGAGAGCTGAATTTTATGATTTGTATAGGTATTTAAGATCTTAATGAAAATCTCAAGTTCACATCATGAATATATACTACAGAGGAAATTGTATTGTTTTTCACTGTTATCCATGAAGTCTCTAAGCTCTTTAACCCAGTTGTTCCATATCTCAGTAGATAAATCTCAATTTCTATTAACTGGGAATATCTGGGGCTAAGAGAGACATCAACCTATTTTAGTTACAACTCTATTTTCTCCAGTCTTTTGATAATCAAGTCCCTAGATTCTTCCTATCCACAATATACGTTTCACAAAACTAATTTTAGAGTCCACTAAGATTCCCCTATTAAGCTTCTCCTAAACCTCCTGCATAATTCTTATATTTGTTTTCATTGAATACATTTATTATTACCTTTTCAACAGCCTTGCTTCCACTGCCAACTTGATTTCCATCAGTTTTACAAATGTCAAGTGCTTTTACAAATACTCATCTTTTGTTTATAATTTTCTGAATCTTCTCAACTGTGTCTATTGTGAACTTTAGTCTGGAACAGTCTTCAAAAGGATATTTAGGCTTCCTGTTAATATTGCCAAAAATATTATATCACTTAATGATTCTTCACCCTTCACTTTTTTATGTAATGAGGACCACTAAGGATATCTCTCATGAAGTATTCTCCTTAAAATTGTCTTTATTCAAAGTCTAATAGAATATTACTAATTTTTATAGTAAGACTTATTAACAGACAGATCTTTCATGTATTTTTCTTCTAAATTTATTATTAGAGTATAAATTCTTTATGCTAAACAGTAACATTTATTTCCAGTAGCTTTTGGGATTCAACTATGTATATATACATACATACATACATACATACACACATACATGTAAAATTCTATATGACAAAATCTCTTCATACAAAAGTTTAGGCATTTTATGTGGAAGTGATGGGAAAAAGAGCATACTGATGTTTTACCAGACCTGAAGTGTAATATGTAACTAAATAACAGGAAAAACTTAGAAAAACTTTCAGGAAGGGGCCATGCATACATGGGCTGGACTGTAAAGAATGAAAAGAAGAAAGTAAGTAAGTAAGAAAGTAAGTTCTGGGGGCCGAGCGGTGGCGCTGGAGGTAAGGTGCCTGCCTTGCCTGCACCAGCCTAGGACGGACCATGGTTCGATTCCCCGGTTTCCCATATGGTCTCCCAAGGCAGGAGCGACTTCTGAGCGCATAGCCAGGAGTAACCCCTGAGCGTCACTGGGTGTGGCCCAAAAACCAAAAAAGAAAAAAGTATCATTTTGAAATTTTAATCCTGAGATTATTTGTGATTCCTTTCCAGTTTTGTCAAATGTTGTATGCCAGCAGTGGTATATGTGCATAGAATAATATTTGATTTACTTTTATCATTTAAATAAAATCACTTGTTTTTACTTGCATATTTATTTTTTCTTCACCTTGTTTCTTGGGTAACTTAGCTGTGCTGAGAGCTTACTCAGGCTTTATTCAGGGATCATTTCTGGTGCTACCTGTGAATCTATGGAATGCTGGGAATTGAACCTAGATTGGCAGCCTGGATGGAAAACAACATACCCACTGGACTATAACTGTACCATTAATGGATCTAATTCTTTTTCCCCATGGCCAGGTTTTTCCTGTCACTTTTTTATGTTATAAATGTCATTTCTTCTCTTTTTATTTATTACATATTTTTCTTCATGTACTGATGTTTCTTGGTGCTCCTTTATTTTGTTGTTTTTCTTAAATGCTCAATGCTTTTTTTATGATTAATCATATCAGGGAGATTCCAAACAATTGATTAGTAAGATTGACTATAGAAAGATTAACTACATATAATACTTTCCCTTAATTGGGGAATCCCAAATATGAGTTTTCTTAATCACACTATTGAAACCCGACTCAAACTTTATAGAAAACATCCTGCAAGCTTTATATAGGAGAAATCATTATTTAGAAGGTATAATTCAATACAGAAATAATATATTTAAATTCTAGGATTTGTTTTATTTGTTTGTTTTTGGGGCCACACATGGCGGCATTCATGGGTTTCTCCTTGCTCTGTGCTCAGAAATCTCTCCTGGCAGGCTCTGGGGACCATATAGAATGTCGGAAATTGAACAGGGTCCATCCTGGGTTGACCGCATGCAAGGTAAATATTCTACCTCTGTGCTATCTCCCCTATTTTCCTTTTATAAGTACCTTGTAAGCATAAGGCAGAAAGCTGATTTCTTGAAGCCAAGTTAGAACTAATTATTTATTCAAGTTTTCTGTTTTATTCCCACTTTCTATATATATTATTGTGTCTGATTTTCCATTACTTCTTAGATTCTGGTGGATTAGATTGCACTGCTTCCTATTGGGACTTACTTTCCAGCATTTTCTTCTTAACTGAATTTGTAGACATTTACTCATTAGCTTTCTGTTATCTAAAAAGTTTTTCTCTCTATTGTTATGTCTATTTTTATTCTCATTATTCTTTTGGGCTATTATTTATTGACATTTTACTGTGATTGTGGAAGTAATTGAATATGCAAAAATACTCAATCTGGAACTTTAACCCCACATTTGAAATTTTCGAAATGCTTTGACATTGTTCATCATATTTGGTTCTCACATCTGGAATGCTTCACAGATGGAGTGGGGATTATCTCTTTTCTAAGTTTGGGGAATGCTCTTTTGTTTCTCCTTTTACATAAAGTTGTTAAGAAATAATTTTAGAACCATAATATGACTTATCTGTGTTTCAGAATAAATAATAAAAGCTGGTGATAGACATCTGATTACGTTATAGAAAAATCAGAAATAAATACAGTTGTGGGGAAATACATTTTAATGTTATGGCACTATGAAAAGGCCTCTTAAGTATCAAGAGAGCATTCATGATATTAAATATTTTACATTCAATTCTTATAAATTAAAAATGATATTTACATTTCTACTGATGTAAATGTTGATCTTTTTTTCAGGTAGATAATATTCAGTTTAGTCTCATCTTTCTAATTATCACAGTAAAGCCCTTGATCATAGAACAAACATTTCCTAGTATAAGTATTATATGTGTGTATATATAAGAATTCATATGTAATTCATATATATCACAGAGATACCCTCTTTTCTCTTCTTCGAAAATATGCACTTTGAAAGATTCTCATAAAGGTTAACTGTAGCAGAGGCAGTTTACCTGGACAGTGTGCTATTGGTAAATCATTCTTTAGAACTTTCCTATCTTCTCTGAATCAAATATCAGCTGAGAGGACATTGTTGCAAAGACATATATTGCAATAATAAAGTTTTGTATTGAATTATAGCTTTTAATTATGCTACCAGGAACCATAATTAATAGTTTCAATCTTTTTTTTTTCAGATTAATTTCTTTGTATTTTGGTGCCATACCTATTGGTACTCAGGAGTTAACTCCGGACTCTACACTCTAAAGTCTTTTCTGGTGGGTCTAAGATTCCCATTTAGAATCAGGGATGAAATCCAGGTCAGCTGCATGCAAGGCAAATGCCATATCCACTGTGCTATCACTCCAGTCCCTCAAACTAATTTCTTAAGGATAATCGCAGTGACAATTTGAACTGGGCTCAGTATGACAGATTTGAATCAATGAGAATGACTAAAATTCTGGAAGACTGTGTCTATTTTATACACCTTATTAAAGCATGCATGCTAGAAAAAAAAAAACTAATAGTGAATCAATGATGTCAAAAAGGCAATTATTTCCGACAGAGGTTTTTAACGGTTTAAACCTAAACATTGTCTATTGTTATCTAGTCACTCCTAAAAGGGGGTCAATGACCAGAGCTTTAATTTTTGGCCTGACTTCTAAGTCGTGAAACCTAGAAACACTAATGCGAGGTTCCTATTGCTCAACTCTCTTGTTGCAGGGCTTGCTACAAGCTGGGATGGCAGTAGCTGGATTCCATTTAAGTAGGTTTAGTGCATGGCTGCTTCACTGAACAGGATATGCCTATTCTAACTGTGAGACTTCACAGTTAGCTGGTTCTTTCACTTGTTAGAAAAGAAAAAAGTTCCTATTACAATCCACCAACATGGACTTTTATCTTTCTACCATTATTCTTGTTGTCACTGTTTCTGTGAATTCCCATTTTTAAAGTTGACTATGACATAACTTCTTCATTTTTATATCTTATATTTATGCATATGCATACATAGAATATGTATTTAATATCTTTGCATATTGTTTTTATGTTAATTTAATTAAAATATTTCTGAATAGTTTAGTAATGACAAGATAATACTATGTGTATATTTCCCTGTGTGCAATAATAGAGCTCACTAAAATGAAATAGATGTTTTAGATTCAGAGCTTTAGATCTATTTTGAGGAGTGGGGTCTCTGGCCCAAATCTGTCTAGGTTCATGCTTACTTTCTACTTCTGTGCTGCAATTGAATCAGAATCAAGCACCTGAAATCAAATTAAAAAATCCTTTTATTTCTTCTGTCCCTTTTATAGATCTTCAAAGTCAGCTATAAAATTGTCCACTTAGGAAACAACAAGAAAAACTATTAAATACCAAATGTTGACAAAGAGGTAGCAGTTGTATACAGTTGATAATTCAAATAAAAGTAACCAACACTCTCTCCCTCAGTTCAATTCACTTTTCAGGAGTTAAATGAATGGCTGAAAATACTCTGATTGCATCCAATAAATGGATGAAAACACTCTGATTAAATCCAATGTTTTACAAGTTTACATAGTTACAAGAAATCTTTCAGTAAATCATAAAATATAATAATTGCACTAAATTTTTTTTAACAGTGAACAATGACAACACCTCCTTACTCTGACACACTTTGGTTCATTTCCATGTCACATGAGTTTATGGAATAAGTATTACATCACTGACCACATTGTAGAGAGTCCTATAATTGCACTTCAAAGATATAATACAGTGATGTGAGTTTTCAAAGTGAGAAAAAACAAAAGGGGCCGGAGATATAGCATAGCAGTGTTTGCCCTGCAAACAGCCAATGCAGGACCTAAGGTGGTTGGTTCGAATCCTGGTGTCCCATATGGTCCCCCGTGCCTGCCAGGAGCTATTTCTGAGTGCTTAGCCAGGAGTACCCCCTGAGCACAGTCGGGTGTGGCCCAAAAACCAAAAAATAAATAAATAAATAAAAATAAAAAAGAAAGAGAGAGATAAAACAAAGCAAAATCCATTAATGCTAATTTTCCTTGATAAAATTTTTGCTAGATTTTATGTGTTATTTTCTTATCTATATATCTCATGAATTATTTATTATAATAAAATAATTTTTTATTCTTAAAAGAGTAAATGTCATATGTAGTGAAATTCTAGAACATAAGGATTCATCTGTTAACAAAATGTTTTTTGAAGACATATTATATATCAAGCATTGTACCTGATGGTGACCATATAAGATAAAGAATTAATAGTCAAGATAAGCTGAAGATAAGTAATTTTCTTTGTAAATATCAGATTATTGAATTTATATTCAGATGTTCCTACATTATAGGGTTTTGTAAAACTAAAATAATAATAAATTTGTGGAACTCTTTTCTTGGAGTTTCAAAAAATTCCAAGAAATTTATAAGAAATTGGAGATTCTCTACTCTATCCAAGAGATTTAATTTTTAAAGGATAAAATCACAGCTTAAAACAAAAGGGATTTGTCTTCATTCACATGACTAATTAAAAACCTGCAATTAGTATTCTGTTATATCCAGTGCAAAGGACATAGGTCAAAGTCAGATATGTTTCACTGTGAAAAATACATTTTCAGAAAGATTATAGATAAGTATTTAATACAAGGCAATGCCTTTATTGATCTCATAGTATGAGTCTAGAAGCTTCTGCAAAAGTACTGCCAGGCCCCCACTTTGAAAGCACTGAGGATTTTCAAATTATGCATTAGAAATGGGCCAAAAAAC
This sequence comes from Crocidura indochinensis, assembly GCA_004027635.1. Classification (NCBI taxonomy): domain Eukaryota; kingdom Metazoa; phylum Chordata; class Mammalia; order Eulipotyphla; family Soricidae; genus Crocidura; species Crocidura indochinensis. The sequence goes on from PVKC010003262.1 coordinate 28,032, forward strand.
CAATTTATGAAAGTGGCAGAAAATCAGGGTGAGTCATAAAAATGTTCCTATACCACAATAGCATATATTTTTACTAGTTATCTGTATCTCTTCAAGATGCATTTTTTCCAAGGTTCGAAAACATAGTCTTGATAGAACAGACATATTCAGAAGACAATGAGAAATGGAAAAAGTAAATATAATAAGACAACCAAAGCAAGAAGAAATGTGCTAGAAAACTATGATCAATGACCTTGCATTTTCAAAAAAAAAAATAAACCTACTTTTCTGTTTTCAGTTATATTGATGCTGTTTTGCCTGCAATAGAAATACAATTTAAATCCTTCTTCATAGGTTTCTGAGTAAAAGTCTGAATTCTGCTTTGACATTTGTGATTTTTTAAAATAAGTGATTAAACATATTATAAAACCTGAAACTGAGCACAATGAAAAGGTTTACATGCCTTCTTTTAATGATAGGTTTTTCTACCAGACTCCTATTAGTTTGAAGTCTTTTTCTGTAAGAATCAAACTGAGCACTTAAGAACATTAGTGAAGGAAACATTAGCATAAAAAGAAAACATTAATTTTCAATCTTACTTCTTGAGTTGTTAAAGCTTCTCTCACTTTCAGTGGAAACTGAAGTATAGTAGGACATCATGATTAAGTAATATATATTTAATGGATCACTTACATTATTGTCACATTTATGAAATAAATAAAAATAACAATTTTGATACTGAGTAAATGAACTAATGTGTTAAGTTAACATGAAACCATTTCTATATCTTTAAATATAAATTAGATATATTTTAAAATTAGATTTCTGTTTCATAATTACCTTACCAATTTTTCTTATTCAGAATTACCTTACCAGTTCTATTGCTTCAATATTGTTACTGGATCAGAAAGTTAAACAATTATTTTTTTAAATTTTAATGATATTTTCTTGGTGAGATCTTCAAAACTAGCAATATATTTAATTATAATGTTATATACATCAATTCATAGAATATATTTGTTGTTTTAAATGTTCTATCATTGAATTTATTTATTGAATAATATATATATAAATAAATAAACTTAATAATATAGTATAGGATATATAGATCCATGTCCTATCATCAAGTTTAACTCATGATTATTGTATTCGTTTAATTAACTCAGATAAGGAAACTTTTTAAAATATATTTTATTGTGACCATTGGGAATTACACATATTTCGTAGTTATATTTAAGGTACATAGTGACAGTAAATTAGGACCACTCCTATTAGCCAGTGTTGTCCTCTCTCCACCCTTGTTCCCAGAATGCATCACATACAACTACCCATGTACCCTGGACTGCCAGTGTGACAGGTCCTCTCTCTGTATAGCTTATTGTAGATTGTGTTATCAATTTTAACCTAATTTTATATTACTGAAATATTAAGATAGGAAAAAATGTTCTAATCTCTTCAGTGTAAAATAGTTAGCAATGTTAGAGATAAAATTCTCTCTTGGAGTCAGTAATGGGAGTATCATGAAGTAATGTGGTTTGTGTCCATGGATCATATTATTTAGCCTGGATTTCAGAGGTAGTGGGCTGAGTATCTGCAGTGAGAAGATAAAGAGCTCTAGGTAAGGATAGATGACAGTTTTGCTAAGTAATCTACTTCCTTGACTGCATTCTCTGATTCTTTGAAATAAAAATTTCTCTGAATAGAGTTTTTCATGCATAATGAATGAATTGAAAGAAGAAATACTAAGGAAATTAAAGGCAAGGGAAAAAAGGAAGGAGTGAGAAAAAATCAGTGTTAATAATGCTGCACAGGAAACAGTAGGAAAGGAATCTGTACAGAAATAACTGAATATCCTATTTTTTTCACTCTATAGACTTTTTCCAAAAATGAGGCAAATCTTGTCTCATTCATGTGTGTTATCAGCACAAAAATTAGCATCGAATTTTTTTTATCTACTGTGATTTCTTTGTGGTTTCGGTGACACACATCTAACCTTTATTCAGCTCTGTCCAGGGGGATCACACTTAGCAATGGTCCAGGGACATTTTGTAAACAAATCATGATTCAACTTTGTTGAGTTGACTATCCCTCCAATTCATCCACCATTAGCTACTATTTCTTTAATGAGTTTTAGACAATCCTTGAAGATGTCCTTGGGGCTTATTCCTTTACTCAGTGAAAACTCCTGGTGAGACTTGATAAACCATAAGTCTAGTGAGGATTGAGCCTGGTTGGCCTCACAAAAGGGAAGCACCCTACACTCAGTACCATCACTCTCATTCTAAATCATTCACTCTTTATCCACAAGAAAGTTTCAAATGATGTTAATAAGAAAATGTGTCTAAATAACAAATATTTTCCACCTTGCAATTGTCTGAAGTATATAAAAATGCTAGCTCAAAAATATATATATTCTTAATTACATCACTATTTCTAATATATCTGAAGACCATCAGTGCATTCCTCAACATATTCAGAAACTTACAGATTTATATCTAGCAGGATGAGAAAGAATGAGTTGTACAGAGGAAAAGCATGTCAAGCATACCTGACAATCAGCCCTTATTATCATTTTAAATTTCTTAATCCTTGGTAATTCCAACATACCTGGCATATCCATGTCTGATGCCTGATCTCATTTTTATCTATGCATACACTGATACATGTATATGCACACATGAACATATGTTATATATGTATAGATATGTAGCAAGAATATTATACTGGATAAAAGAGACTGTTTTAAAAAGTTGATTGTTTTAGTGATGGGGTTTACATAAGAGAGAAAGTCCTATGGTTCTTTTGCTGCCAGTACTGCTGGACTATGAAATACACAAGTGCTATTCACCTATCTGTATCTTTACTTCTATTGAGTGGGATAAACTGTCTAGAGTGGTTTAGGGTTTCGTATCTCTACCTTCCACTAGACTCTTCAAATATTTTGGGGCTGGTATTTACCTGCTTTTTGAAATCCTGGACATGTATAGCTTAAAGTTTGGTTTTTATATTTACTCCAAATTAATCTCTTTTAAACTCCAGCAGGTTAAGCTGTGGTTAAATAATCTCTCCCCAAGAGAAAGCCTGTTCAAGAAATAGTTTTCTGAAATACTGCTTTCAAAGTAATTTCCTTTCCTCTTCCACTTAAGAAGCACTTTAAAAAAATATTTGTAAGAATCTGATCAGGATCCTAAAATAAAAGTGTACAAAAATGTGCCCTTTCATAAATATACCCTTATGAAAGGATAATAATTAATTGTTTATATCTCATTCTTGTACACACTGACCCTCTAGAAGTTTCCCAATTGTCATTCAGGTTTTTCCCATATTGGTCCCCCTGTCATTAATGACCCTGGTTTTCTATTCAGGTAAGTAGCTCTGATCAGCTGTGACTCATTTTTCTTTCTCCAAAACACTATTTGTTCTGTGTTCTCTTCACCATTTCATATGCAAACACTCCTGTTGATTTTATCAGTTTTTATTAATTTTTAAGATAGTATGACAGCTTCTAAGTTCCTTATATTACTGAAAGAAAAAAAAATTTTTTTTTGGTTTTTGGGTCACACCCGGCAGTGCTCAGGGGTTACTCCTGGCTCCATGCTCAGAAATTGCTCCTGGCAGGCACGGGAGACCATATGGGGCACCGGGATTCGAACCGATGACCTTTTGATGAAAGGCAAACGCCATACCTCCGTGCTATCTCCCGGGCCCTGAAAGAAAATATTTTAATGACTCTTAAGGTGAGACTTCAGTAATAGTCAAGTATATTATTTAATATTTCAATTTAAACTTGTGTTTTTTCCATATTGCAAGCAAAAGTCAGTGATAATGTCTCCAATATATTTTACAGTGAGCATTCAACTGGGGAAGAAATATTACAACCGAAAGCATCACTATTCAGTTCTACTATATGTGAATTAAATTGAGTTATGTTGTATCAAATAAGTCTAAATTTCATGAAATCCCAAGCATATATTTGGTCTACTTGAATATATAAGAAATATTGAGATGGGAGTAAAATTGTACTTGTTTTGCAGTATTTTGGATCTTCTATAGAGAGGTAGATATTAATAGTACCAGCCAGTGCAGTGACCTTCAGCACACATCAGAAAATCATCATAAATAAAATTTAAGATGTAAAAGAAATATGTTTTTCCTAAAGTAAAAAAACTGAACTTAATCTGGCAGATATATTCTAAGAAAAACACATAAACTGAAGGATTTTTTTGTTCTTAGCTTTCCTCTTTATTCACTTCATCTTTTTTTGCTTTTTCTTTATTCTCTCAGCTCCCCTGCTATATACCTCAGTGTACATACAATCTTTCTCTGTATTTATATTACATATATACATATTCACACAGAGACATCATATATGTAGAGGTTAAATATAGTTAATATGTAGACTGGATATGTATGGATCTATCACTGTCACAGATTCCAGGTGAGAATGATGAATTATAATGTATCTTTAGATACATTATAAAGTAGTTCTATAATTTTTATTTCATACATATTGGTGTTTCATCATGGTGTCTGATTATATACCTGCCATTTCTAATTTGGAAAGCTTTGTAATACACCCGTAATAAATGCATTCATAACCACATCTTCTCTAATCACTACAGTGCCAGCACTGCTATTTGGCACTCATTAGCAGAAACTGCCATTCACCTATAATTTATGACTAACATACAATTATGTGTTATCACTACTCCAAGTGATTACTGCACTGCATGTTTTTTAGTTAAGGGTATGCCACACTCCATGATAAATTGTACTCCAAAGGAGAGTTCATTTCTGTCATTTACTCTATTATTTTCCTTAAAACAATCTCTAGAGGATTATGTTCAAATGTAAGTACCTTCTTAAAGTAATCATATTGGGTCAGTATTGTTGTTACAAGAATGAGAAAGTATATTCAGAGTAAAAAGCAAACATTGTGTTAGCAAGCACATTTGAAACTTCAGATAATAATAAAGTTGTGATTTTTAAGGAACAAAGTTGAATTTTTATTTAAAATGCATGATCATTGATCATATTCCAATGGCAACTTAGTTTAATTCCATTTGACAATACATATAACAATAATCATGTTAAGTATTATGTTATTTAATATCATTGGCATATGATGATGAAATATGGAAAAGTATCAATTTGGCCATAATTCTGAACCAACAAAAAATTTCTATTTTGTAAACATTTTCATTCTACCTATTAGTGTTTTGGTGACAGCTGAAGGAAGAAATATTTATTCCTTAGTCCACATCAAGCTATGTATTGCTTTCTGTACTTTCCAAGCACAATTTCATGTGAGTCACAAAATAATTTGAGAACATGACAGAAGTACATGGTTTAATTTGTATTTATAGGAGTGCCAAAAGAGATTGCTGATGAAAACACCCTCATTTTATTACTGTTATGCAGGTTGAAGTCCCAAATATTTTTACTGACTGGTATGAGCTACCACTGTAGGTTCTAGAAAATAGTCTTCTTTCCCACATTAGGTTCTGACAGGATAGGTGTTGCCTGACTTGTGGTATCATAACTTCAATCTGTCTTCTTCACATATATTGTACTACGTGTCTTTCATCTTCTTACCTCCCACGAGAAGGTTATTGGTTATTGAATTTAGTGTTCACAACAAACAAAGAACAGAAAAAAATATTTTATATTTTACATCTTCAGAGATCCATTTTACAAATGAGTGTACAAGAGCTTTAGAGTGGACTGAAGTTGGGAAATGGATTATACTGTTCTACTACAGTGGTGTAACATGAGGTCCTATGTCTAACACTTACCTACCTCAGTCACAGAATCCTTTATATGCTTGATTTTTACTAGGTGCTATGTTTATTATAACTTCATTTTGCTCTCATTTAAATCTCGCAGCTAATTTTATCTCAATTTCACATATATGAATGAGTTTCACGCCACAGGAAAATAAATTTAAATTCAGTTTCTTTTCTATAACTAACCATGTCATATTCCATCTTCTAAAAATATTGTTTATATGGTCTTGTTATCTGTATCATAAAAATGAAATATTTCCAAGGGTCTATCAAGAACCACCATGTTTTATTCAGTTCAAGTTGATAAATGTCCATCCTTTATTTTTTACTCCATGGCCATCAAAATCTTTTTTATATTGTTTTAATGTTCCAGTGGACTTAATTCCATCTTTGGTTTCAGAATCTTTATCATTATTTTACTGGATTGTCCTTTTTGTACATACTTAGCTTCCCTGTCAATATTTAAGTATACTGATCTTTCTCATGCATGTGGAAAGAATTAATGAACACAGTGGGGCAATTGAAGGCAGATTATCTTTATGCATGGAATAAAGCAGAGGCAGGAAAATATCTTGTGATTCATGGAGTAGTTGTCTTTATTTTCTTAGTCAGCTACTTCTTACTTTCTTTTATATTGCTTGCTCCTCAAGAAGGAAACAATTCTGCCTCCAGTCAGTAGGTGGCATCAACCAATGTCTACTGTATACAGTGTCAGTTATTCCTTTCTTCAACAATCTTGAATTTCTGAATCAGCTTGGAAGAATTATATTGGTTATTTCATTTGCCCCTACTTTTATGATAAATGATAAATATAATTTAAAAATGTAAAGTTAGATAAAATTTGGTATATTTCTCAAGTAGAGCTCAAAATTCTTGTAGGGTCAAGCCTAGGGAGATTTGTTACTTCTGTCTTGCTATAGTAGGATCTTCATGACTGGTGGTTTCTTGGTGTCCTTGTAGTGCCAGATATTAAATTCAATTTTACAATCCAAGATTGTTGAATGAGCTCCCAGTTTGGTAATTCAGATAGTTGTTTTTGACAAATTGGTCATTATAAATAAGGTGATTAAGCTAACTGTTTAGTCAGGGCCCTTCCTATATATCCTGGGGCTATATTAAAACGCAGTATAAATATATACTTTCTTCAGAGTTTTCCAAAGTTTTAGGAAGACACAGACAATGCAATACTTAATAACACTTCTACTGAAGAATCTAAATTGTTAGAATGTACAGTGTTTAGAAACCACTTTAAATATTAAATATGTATCATTTAAACTCCAGTCTACTGAGCATTGTAGCTTACATGCAAACTTCACGCAACACATTTGTTAGGGAGCCAGCTTTCAATGGCAGAAAACACTATATTGAAAATGTTGACATGCACTTTTCAATGTGATTGCCCATGATAAAAGCATTGTCACCACAATATAGTATCTTGATCAATTTATGATTTGTCTCTCTACTCCAATATATTTTGACATCATAGAACATTTAAGTATAATATACAATTATATGTACAATGCATTCTTTCCTATTAAAAATTTGACATGACATGAATGGAGCTATTATTTTTTAAGAGAATGACTTTATACTCTCAATAATTTATCTTTTTACCATTTAAAAATTTTACTCTTTTTAAAGTTAATTAAATCTCCATAGCATTATTAAGAACAGTTGGGATTATTTCCTCTCTAAAGAAAACCAGGAATTGCAAAACTGTATGTCAGCTTTATAAGATTTAAATGTGGTCTAGTCAGTGATATATAACTATATTCTAAAATATATCCTTAACATATTCTCAATATCTACATACATAAAAGAGAAATACAGTGACAAAGCAGTGGGGCATTTGCCTTGCATGAGACTTACCTAGGATGGACCTCAGTTCTTTCCCCATAAGTCCCATTTGGAGCCCCAAGCAAGGAGCGATTTCTGAGTTCATATCCAGGAGTAACCACTGAGTATCACCGAGGATAGACACCCCCAAAAGGAGAAACACGGGGCCCGTGAGGTGGCGCTAGAGATAAGGTGACTGCCTTGCAAGCGCTAGCCAAGGAAGGACCCCGGTTCGATCCCCCGGCATCCCATATGGTGCCCCCAAGCCAGGGGCAATTTCTGAGCACTTAGCCAGGAGTAACCCATGAGCATCAAACGAGTGTGGCCTGAAAAAACAAAAAAACAAAACAAAATAAAAAAAGGAGAAATATATAATGTCTAACTGAAATCACAACAGATTTTATGTACAGAGGAAATCGTTTATGTTCTTTATTTTTCATATCAACTTTAGAATGTATTCTTCATCCTTGAAAGTTAGAGCATTCAAGCCAATTTTATAAATTTTGTTGGGGGATTGTATGGAGTGAGAATCTTCAGAAGTATTTTCTTTTGTGAAATATTAAAATGAAAAGTCTAAATGACACTTTCATTGTTCCCCTCTTTTTTGCACAACTGGTATATTTTATATATCTATTTCGATTTTATTTTTACAAGAAAAGTCAAAGTTTCAGAGTTGTTAGAGCAGATAGATAAAGCAATGTGTTAACAGTCTGAATGGTGAAAGTGATACCCTTTAAAACATTTTTATTTAAAACATGACAATCTGAGAAATTAACTTGTCTTTCTCGGCACTGCTCTAGATAGTTAGAGAAATGTTGTCTGGCTAATTTTCAAGTCTTCCATGCAGCTAATCACCATACGCTACTACAAATGGTTTTCCACTTTGGAATGTGAATCTGGTGAAAAACAAAAAATATTATGTAAGTTAGAAAATATTCCCTATAAGAATTTGTCATTAGCTTTTACAACCATTTCTTCTATATTCATAGAGTTTGGAGAATAATATAATATCTCATTAAATATTTAGTTAATTCATGTTATGAAGAATATTCTTCTAAGTACTTGTTTTTGAAATAAAACATACATGAGGAATAAAGAATATTTCCATTCCTAAGTACATTCAAGTTATTTAAAAATCTATTTATTTACGTTTAAATTTTGGGTCAGACCTCTTGGTTCACACCTCCTGTTTCTACTCAGGAATCACTCCTGGTCACCTCAAGGAACCAGGTGAATGGTATGCCAGGGATTGAACCTGTGTTGGCAGTGTGGAAGACAATCACCTTACCCACTGGACCATTGCACTGGTCCCTGAATTTTATTTGTTAATTACTTTCTTTTTTAAAATTTGGAGTTAATGTTGATGACAACGTACTGTCATTACATTTATTTTAGGTGCATTTCTAAATGTAAAAATAGATAACGTGTCTTCCAATTATTCAACAACCCAAGGTTTAAAAGATATCCTACTAAGATAGAATCACTTTTCTTTAGAATTCAAAGGTATTTTATCCTTCCTCACAAAGGCCTGTAGTGTTATAAAATTTATATGCACCATTTTCTGGGAGTACAATAGAAGAAAAGTTATTGGTGCCTTTGGATGATGGTTAGAATGAATGGCTCTATTTTCTTTGCCTGCCTGCTTACCGTGAGTAGAAATACCTATCATTGACTTTTCCCACAGTCATAATCCATTTATAACCAAGTGGTGGCATTTATTTGAATTTTGCAGCCATAATATCAGTTCTCCGTTCATTATTTTTTCATAAGTGCATCTTAGTGTAATAATCCTCTGCTCTCTACTCTCATGTTTTTGTCAGAACCTATTACATCAGTGAGGAAATCTTTGTTTCTTTCATAGCCTTTAACATACTCAGAGCTCATTTAGGTTTTGCTAAAACCGAAACAAATGTAGCTAATTATTCCTTGACCTGTATTAACAACCCAGCTGATGGAACCCAGATTCAGCTTACAGAATATAAAATTGTAATAAAAATGACTTGCACCCTTCTTCCAAGTTGCAAGCATGTTAAATATTATGAGAATATTAGATGTTTCTTATGTTCTTGTCCTGTAGGCATGATCCACTATTTTTCTGTGGTCTCAAACCGTATGGCACTTTAAAATCCTTTAATATAGTTTCTCTGTCATGGAGCAGAAAATCAGAAGGGAGAATTTACCATCTGCATTGGCTGTCATCACCTGCAGGAATTGTTGACTTGCCTGCTAATGTGATGGAGGCCTGGTTGATTTTCAGCATATTACAAATGGTGCCTTTGTTTCCTTCATAATTCAAATTTTTTCCTAGATAATGTGATATCTCCTATGTAATTTAATTCTTTTAAATGGCATTCTACTCTTGTTTATAAGGGAGAATAACAATTTTAAGTTTGCCATTTACAAAAACTCTTAGAATACCAATTATAAAAATATGTTTATTTAAAATTTTCTTTTGGGGCAATTTGGATGAGCACAGTCATCATTGATTATAGATAATGAAGAATAAAGCTCAATTATGTAGGGACATATAAGCAGTCACTATCCATTTTGATAAAAGGACACTTTGAATTAGTCTATTTATTAGAACCATGGTATGTGAACTGTTCAATACTTAATATTTTCTTTTTTTAATCAGTGTACATAAAAATATTGCTTTGTGAAATTTATGTTAGTTATAATAAAACTTAGTTTATCAGATTAAGAAGCCTCATAAGAAGTCTATGCTATGCTGTAAAAAGTGATGGCATTTGATAAAGTTCTAAAAATTGAGGTTTAATTATCTTTAAATTAAGAAATATAACATATGTTTATTTTGAATTCATATATTTATTTGTAGATGACGTTACAGGAACAAAGTAAATTTGTAAATTTTGAGTGACATGTTATATCAATGTATTAGCATTATAGGACAATATTGGTTACATGGTGCTAATATGATTATTGACTCATCAGAATCCTGTGGTGTGATTGTTCTTAGATTTATGATTTTTAATCACATTTTAAACCCAGAAGCAAATATGAAGACTTAAAATAGTATTCATTTTATTTGGCCAATAAATTTTGAGATTCATGAATTCAGGTATAATGAAGTGGACTTTTGCCTGATCAGAAATGTGTGAGGTCTTAGCAGGGAAGAGTGAATGAAAGGCAAATTATCTGGAAGTATATATACTTAACATTTCTGTTCTTTGGAATCAAAGATGGACTCAGCTAGGGTAGAATTTATACATGGTCTCGCTGTGCCAGCTGGGTGTTAAGGAAAAGATAGAAAAAGAATTATCTCAGTATTTTTGGAAAGAATCTATTAGATATTTTTGTCCTACTTTCATATTTCTTACCTTGTCTTCTCCATCTAAATCTATTGGTGAGGAAATGACCACAAATTCTAGTTTGGGTTTCAAAGATGATAATTTAGACTTCAGTGCTTGATCTTGTTTCCTAGATTCAATATTCTTCAAACACAATTTTTAATTTTTATATTTCATTTATAGAGGTCTGTTTTTTTTAATTTATTTAATTTTGAGAACAAAGATGCAAAGAAAGAGGACAAGGTAAAGTTACAGTGGAAGGACAATCACCCGTAAACAGAATTCACATAAGTCCCCTTGGTGATGTCTTAACGTTGAATTTTCAGCCATAGAATATTGAGAAAAATAAAACAGAACCCATGCATAATTACTTTGTCCCTCAGTCCCAAGATTGTGATACATATTTCCTAGCAGCATATAAAGTGTTCTAAAGCCATAGAACTTTATGTATCTTCTTGAATATTGAAGGCATAGTACTTCTTTACATTTCCATGTATGTGCATATTAGTTTAAGTTAGCCTCAAAAGTGGGTGTTTCTTTTAAAGGAATACATTAAAAACGGCATTAGAGTGGCAATACTTGTTTGCATCAGCCCACCAAAATATGGGGGCATGGAAAGGAAAATCCTAGGCCTAAATACTAGGGGACCAAACCCCTGAAGTTTTCTGGCATAAGACCAGCTCTAGGCTCCAGGCAAACAAGTTACTCAATCCAAATCATTGTCTGTAGTGCCAACTCATTTTTACTTTCCACGGTGTCTCAGTTTCTGGTATTATGTTCCTGTGTTCAAGATCCTGGAATCTG
>PVKC010003263.1:0-39552 GCA_004027635.1 Crocidura indochinensis
GTGCATGCTTTGCTACTGAGGCAAGAAAATCACAGACATGTGGTGGTGGTAATAGAACTTGAGTCTTTTCTGAGACACCTCCTTAGCCCTCTTCCCAGCTCTGTACCTTCTCTCTTCTTCCTTCTCTTCCAGCTTTGTACTATTGTGAACTTCAGTGACTTGGGGGAACCAGTCAGTTCACATTGCTATTGGGAGTTAGAGGCCTCTGGGAATGGAGCCTGGCACTCTGGGTTCAAAATGCATCTTTTACCAGACAACCTTCTGGAATTGGTAGGGAGCTGGTTGGTGCTTAAATAGACTGCTGTTTTCCCAGCAGTTTTGGATCCTAGGATTGGACTGGTCAGTGTTTTTCCATGCTTTGATCTGTGTCTTGACCTTATTTCTGGAGCAGGCAGCTGTGAAGATAATCTCTATTACCTAGTCTGGATCTTCCTTCCTGTAGGAGGTGCATGAAGGTAAGGTGGGTTTAGTAGATAGTGGATGATGCAGTCTTCCAAGGATTTTCTGGAGCTCCTGAGGAGGTGTTGAGAGGAGTCTGCAGACATGAGGCAAGTTGAGAACCTAGCAAATTTGAGACCATGAGTTTGGTCTCTAGTGCTGCTGAAATCACCAAATTGCCAAATCCTCACCTTCTACAGTGGGATACATGCACCACAGCTGCAGGCAAGCACTATAACTAAGCAAATAACTAAAAAGAGTGTGCAGTGGTCAGGAGGGTGGGTCCTGGCAAACATGCATGTGATTCTCACAGGAATCTCCAGAGAGCATCACAAACAGAACATGAGTGAGCTCCTAAGTTGAAGAGGACTCTCCCCGGCAAGCCCTTCAACCAACTACATGGCCACTTTAGCTTGAAATAAGCCCCCAGTAAGCACCTCCACCAAGTGTGTGGACAATACAACCAAGGAGTATGACCCAGGGTCATAACAATTGCATGAGCACAGGGAAGGAAGGTGGGGGGGGGGGGGGGGGACTGCCTGCTGCTTAGGAGCTTCGTGTCTCTGGGGTCCCCTGAGAGCATTCTACCTCTGGGGTGGGGCATACAGTGCTAGCTGCTCCCCTGCATCTCTGTGTCTTCTTTAAAGGGGGCGGGTGTCCATGCTCCTCTGTTCTGGACAAATATGACCAGGTGATCCAGGGAAGGTCATAGAGCCAGTCTGCTAGGGGCCCAGGGGTCTAATCCTGCTTGGGTCTAATCCTTACCGGGCGTGTCCTTGAACCTTTGCACTTCCTTTTCCATTTGTGAACAGGGCCAGAAACTGTCTCATTGTCTCCTTGTAGACTTCCCTGAGACACTCCAGAAGTCTTACCCCAGAAGGAAGACTCACTGCAGGGGTAGCTGTGGGAGTCAGGAGTAGGTATGCTCCTGTCAGGGACTGTCCACCAATCCTTACTCAGGGGAGCCTAGTCATCTTGGGACTGTTACAGGGGTGGGAGCAGATGGGCAAGAGACAGCACAGTATCAGGGTGGAATGTGCGTGTGTTGGAGGGGAGTTGATCCGTGAAGCCGACCCTGGAATTCACTATGCTCATCTGCTGAATCCCAAGTGGAAACAAATACACATGCTCTTCATAAACAAAGACAGGCGCTTAAAAGGAGAACAAACCAGTGAGCCGGCCTGAACTGGAACAAAAGCTCTGAGTTTCCTGACAATTTTCTATCTAAACAGAAACTCTCTGCGTCCCCACCCCTCCTCCTAGGGCCTGATTTTCCTCCAGGCTTGGAATCTGTGGACGTCTGCACCCCCTTCTCCCACAGCGGCAACTCCACGTGCCGGGTCGGCCCAGCTGCAGGCAATGTGGCCAGAGGCTTCCTCAGTGCCCACTGCTAAGGAGGAGGTGCATGAGGTTGTTCCTCCTTTGGAGGTGAAAGAGATTCAGGGACTTCTTGTCTCTCCAGCCTATGGGTAGATATGAGGGCTGAGAAAGGCTTCAAAGACCACAAGGAGGACCCTGGGAAGCAGATAGGCCCTATATAGGTGCATGTGTCCACTTATATAGAGCTTCCTAGTCCACTCCGTCTTGGAGGCCTGGGTCATCCTAGAAAAGCCGCTGGACACAAGGTCCTGAATTCCTCAAGTCTTGGCTCCTCTCTCCCTCCAGGCTCCACTCCTCCTTGCTCAAAATCTCCCCAGAAAGCTAAGTGTTCCATCCTCAGGGCTATTCTCAGACTTGCCCCTGCCCCACTGGAATTTTCTCTCAGGTACCTCAACTGCAGACAGAGGGGCATCAGGCAGTTCCTAGGAAAGCCTAATTCCTCCTCACAGTGCCTCCTGCCCTTGTTCAGGCACCACTTATGAAGTCTGATAGCTTAGAGTTTGTCACTGCTCTGCACCAAGTTCTGGCTAAGTCTGACTGAAACCTTGTCTTCCTTTAGGATACCACTTCTGAGCTCAGAATGCACCTACCTCAGAACCCAGGCTCCTGCTGCTGAGTTTTGGGCCCGTGCTTTACCCTCAGCCTAACAAGTGTCTCCAGGAGTAGCCACTCGAGCAGTGCCAGTGTCTGGGAGACATGGGGCTCCTTGAGCCCTGTGGGAATGGGAGTGAATCCTGAAAGCGGCCTCCAGGGGTGGTTATGCCTCTTGGTAACTCTTGAGAAGTCTTGAGGAACATCAGGGATTACTGGAGGCTGAAGAGGGGCTACGTCTACCTTTCCTGCTAAGCCCAGCACAGACAAAAGCTTAGAACCCCAGAAAAGAAGATCTATGCCAGATGGAGGTGCCTATGGAGGATCTGCCCGCACGAGAAAAGCTCAGAACAGAGTTTCCCCCACTAAAGGAAGAGAGAAGAGAGACTTGAGGACAGATGTGGGAGCCCCAAACTATGACTGGCCCTAATGCAACAGCAGAGTACACAGGCTCTTCTAGGAGGTGAGACTGGGGAATGTGCCCTGAATCTCTCTTATTTCAGAGAAGTTGACACATGACTTCCAGGGGTATAAGGGTAGCTGCTCATCAACTTTCTGGAAATTATGAACACTTCTGATTCCCCCCCCCTCCCCCAGCCCTAGCTGTCACTTTGTGATACCGCACAGTCCCAAAGCCCCTGCTGGAAGACTCTAGAGGGAAACTTGCCCTGCGGCCACAATCCAGGCAGATAGAAGGAGGTGGGGGTGCCTGTGGTCTCTGCTCTGCTCCCAGGGGGTTGACATGAGGTCATCTGGCCATTCTCTGACATCCGGAAACCCAGACCTCTTAGGCCATCACTCCCACAGCCTGCTCCCCTGAGGCCTGGCTAGCTCTAATCCTCTTGTCAGCACTCCATCAGGGCCAGAGCTGCCGCGGTTACAGGCAGCAGTCTGAGTGGCAGAAAAAAGAACAATGCATGACTCAGAGTTCCATGCTTCTGTTGTGGGGTCTAATTTTAGGCCACTGTTCCATTCCTCCTGTTGCTTTTCCCAGAATTCTAAATGGGTGGGGGCAGACCAGCTTGCCAAAATGGAGACCCAGAATCATGGTGGTGCAGAAATAGAGGTGGGACAAAGAGAGCTACAGAGAAGGAACCTGTGACACTGTCAGAGATGGGCTGGGAAGAAAGATAATGACATTGTGATCAGGGTCTCCTGTGCTCCAGAGAGTAATCCATGGGTCGGGGGAATTGATGGCTCTGACCCTAAAATTCCTCTGATTACTTAATAGAGGCATCTGAGCTCCAGGAGGGAGATCTGGAAATTCAAAGTTCTGAGTCACTTGAGTTTGCGGGTCACCGAAAAGACCCACCAACCTCAGAAATACACAAGGCGAATATAAGATTAGGGAAGGCGTCCGGGTGTGTTTACATGCAAAGTGACCACAGTAGGGAGCCGAGAACTGTCCCCCCCAGATCCTGGCATAACCTTACTTCACCTACTCCAGTATCTGCAGCTGCTTTGCCTAAGGGGTGATCTAGGAGGTAGGATGACTCTAGGGGTGCACTCTTTTTGCCAGAAATCCTTTCTGACTCTTCCTGTCTGGACTGGCATCAGTGTTGATTCGGAAGGATGGGCAGTAGACTGAGTGCCAAGTCCACTGCCTGTGTCTCACAGTGCTCAGATGTTGCTGGAAGACTGTTCAGGGCCTGCATTTCCACAGAGCAGAACCTGGTGTGTGAATCATAACACCTTTCAGTCTGGTGTGCGCATGTGTATGTGTGTGTGTGTGTGTGTGTGTGTGTGTGTGTGTTTGTGTGTGCTTATGCGTGTGCTTGTGTGCATTCTTTATTCGTGCACTCACATGCAAGCTAGCATATTGTGAAAACCAGTATCAGGATACTGCTGGGAAGCTAGCTCTGAGCTGGCATTCCAATGAGTTCACCTCCCCTCTTCTCTACTCCTCTCACTTTCTCTGAAATGGTTACTCAGGTGCAATCTGCTGGAAAGAACAAGACCAGGAATCCAAGAACCTTGTAGCCAGCTCCACCCTTTGACTGGTTGTATGCCCCTGGGCAGTCATTTTTTTTTCCCTCTAAGCCTTGGATTTTCAAGTTAGAAGTCTTGCCTATCCTTTCTTCCTCAGAAAGCTCAGGAGGTAGAGGTTGGAAGGAATCTAAAAAGATTAGGGTCCCACTGGATGTGATTCATATTTTTGGGAAGTTTTTTAAGATGTCACATCTCTAAACTTTCTACCTACCCACCATTATGTAACTGTGTTAGCTCTTACTCCAGATGAAGGAAGCCAGCAGTCAACCAGAATTATTGACCAGTAAAGTGAGATGTTGTGTTTTTCATTATTACTACCTCTACAAAAATCTTCTCATTCTATCCTTTGTGTATCTCCAATCAAGAGGATTTTGTGAAGCTTCACTTTCAATTTGATACAGATTTGATATGGAAAATTCCATTCCCATTGTTTGTATCTTCCACTCAGCACTTTTCCCCCCTACTTGTGTTTAGGAGATGAATTCCTCCTCCCCCCCCCCCCCCCCCCCCCTCATTCCCTTAGGAGATGAATTTGTTGGTGTTTGAGAACTCCTGGGATTGAAGAAGTTGCAGCAAGATGTTGTGCTTGGGGAAATGAATGGACTGATTACTCAAAAGACCTATGGAAAGCCTGAGCTTCAAACCACACAGAGGCCAGGGATAATTGAAACAATCTGTGACAGCTGAGTGGTCAGGTGGCAGGAGATGGCAAGGAGGTAGGTATTTCAACTACATGAATTATTTTGGGAGATATTGCAGTTACTGAAGCGAAGAGAAATTTCCCAAGACTTGAAGCCCAGGCTACATTTTGTGGAAGTATCTTTGATGTCACATTTTAGGTAAATAAAGAATGCAATGACCCATTAACCTTAGACAGCCACCCAAACCACAGGAACAAATGTCTCTGCATTTACATTTGCATCACTTAGTTTCTCCCTTCCCAGTCTTCTGGGCAACAGGAAGTCACCATCAACTCAAATCCTTATATCCTGGGAACTGAGCCACAGTCAGCCACCTGTAGGGCAAGCACCCAAACCCCTGTACTATTTCTCCAGCCCAAAGTGATAATATTCTTTCTTTTTTTTTGGGGGGGGGGCACACCTGGTTATGCTCAGGGTTACTCCTGGTTATGGGCTCAGAAATCGCTCCTGGCTTGGGGGACCATATGGGATGCTGGGGTTCTAACTACTGTCTGTTCAAGGCTAGCTCAGGCAAGGCAGACGCCTTACGGCTTGCCTCACTCCTCTGGCCTCAGAGTGATAAAATTCTTAAGAGTCATTAAAAATGAAAATAAAGTAGTAGTATAGTTACTACTAAAGATAGCAATACAAATATCAAAAATCAGGTTCTTCGACAAAAATACTCATTACATTTCTGGGAAAAATACTCCTACTTTTCTTAGTAGAAAGCAGTTTTGTCTCTTACTAATCCAAGCAGCAGGAGCAGCAACAACACACACCAGAGAGACGGCTAGAATTTTAAGAAGCAGAAGATACTGTGGAACTGGGGTCTTGGTTGTGGGTCAAAATCTTTAGACTTTGTGAAAACCATAGTGTCTGGCCCTGCTCTGACATTTGGTATAAAAAAAGAAAAAGAAAGAAAGAAGAAAGAGAAAGAAAGAAAGAAGAAAGAAAGAAAGAAAGAAAGAAAGAAAGAAAGAAAGAAAGAAAGAAAAAGAAAGAAAGAAAGAAAGAAAGAAAGAAAGAAAGAAAGAAAGAAAGAAAGAAAGGAAGAAAGAAAGAAAGAAAGAAAGAAAGAAAGAAAGAAAGAAAGAAAGAAAGAAAGAAGAAAGAAAAAGAAAGACAAGCCCAGTCCTTGATTCCTGTCTTTTAAATCCTTGTTAAATGTCTCTTGGAGTGCATTCTAACCCACAGCTACACAGGGAAAGGAATTCTGTCTTTCCAGTCAATCTAGCTAGTTAAGTGGTCATAGTACAAAGTCAGAACAATAATTAAATAAGAGAAAATGAAAACAAAATGCGTTCAACAGTTGTTTAAAAATATTAGCGTAATAAGCCAAACCTAATGAAAGTAAAAGGAAAATATTAATAGACAAAAGCAAGCCTAATGCATTCGGAAATGAAGACGCAATAGACTTATTGAGTCAAGCAAAGTGTTTATTTGTCTAAAGGTTAATAAATCAAGCAGTGTTTCATTCATTTCATTTTGTGTTTCATTCAGCAGTGCTAATGAAACACAAAAGAGGACACCAAATGTTAGGAATGAGAAACAATACAAAATCCTAAAGAGTGATTTCTTTAAAAGCAAATAAATAAATAAGAGTCACACACAATTGGAAGTTCAAAACACCAGTTGTGAAAATATAAAAATCTCATTTTAATCAAGGATCAGTATAGAAAATGATGCTAAATATACATGCACTGACATATACTGCACCTTGTTGAGAGTTTAGGTACAGAAGAGATATACCATATTTATGAATTATTTATAAATTTCTTTTTGTTTTTTTTTGTGGGGGAGGTCACACCTGGCAATAATCAGGGATTGCTCCTGGTTCTTCACTCAGGATTCATTCCTGGAAGTGCTCAGGTGACCATTTGGAATACCTAGTATTGAACCTGGATTGGCTGTGTGCAAGGCAAGTACCCTTGTCATTGTGCTATCATTCTGGCTCACAGACTTATTAATTTTTTTTTTTTTTGGTTTTTGGTTCACACACAGCAGTGTTCAGGGGTTACTCCTGGCTCCAAGCTTTGAAATCGCTCCTGGCAGGCTCAGGGGACCATATGGGATGCCGGGATTTGAACCAATGACCTTCTGCATGAAAGGCAAATGTTTTACCTCCATGCTATCTCTCTGGCCCCAGACTTATTATTATTTCTAAGATTTAAATTGTCTCTCAATAATCTATATATTAAGAAATACAAATAAAAATCTTTGCAGGTTTTTAGGAGAGGATAGTTAGGGGGTGGAAAAGTACTAGTCATTAAAATTGATAATAAAATCTATAGGGATGGGAGCCAGGCAGTGGCACTGGAGGTAAGGTGCCTGCGCTAACCTAGGACGGACCTCGGTTCGATCCTCCGGTTCCCCATATGGTCTCCCATGCCTGCCAGGAGCAACTTCTGAGTGAACAGCCAGGAGTAACCCCTGAGCATCATCGGATGTGCCCCCCCCCCTAAAAAAAAAACATTGAAAGAAAAAAAAGATCTATAGGGAGTCTATATGTATATGTGTATATGTAGGAATACAAAATATATCAATTACTAAGAACAATTTTGTAAAAGGGTAAAAAATTACATGATAAAATGATTTTATAGTGCAAAGTAGCAGTAATCATGACAACATAGTATTAGTATGAGCCTAAACACAAAACAATAAATCATACATGGTCAGTTGATTTTCTATAAAGGTGTCAAGACATAAAATTAGGATACTTATTCTAATATATTAAATCGAAACAATATATATCCATATTTTAAAAGGTGGAGCTTTCTTTTTATAAAAGTAAATAATTTAAAACAAAGTGACTAAAATAATCTAAAAGAAAAAGTAGAAGGAAAGTTATGATATTAGGACTAGAACAGACTTCTTAGGAGATTAAAGCTATGTTCCTGGAGAAAACATTTATAAATTATTGTTATAGAAAAATTAATTTTTAAGTAAAAACAGGTTTTATTTAGAAATTCTGAGGAAGGGGAGTGAGAGGGAAAGAGATAGAAAGAGAGAGACAAAGAAAGAAAGAAAGACAGAAAGAAATAAGAAAGAAAGAAAGAAAGAAAGAAAGAAAGAAAGAAAGAGAGAAGAAAGGAAGAAAGAAAGGAAGAAAGGAAGGAAGAGAGAAAGAATAATATGCTCAAGAAGTAACACAGGCTTCTCCAAAGGCAGCGATAGTCTCAGTATACATATTGTGTTAAAGTAAAAATTTAAAAATTAAGTGTTAAAGTTTTAGAATATAAAGTTCACATCTCATGAGGGGAGATGTGGGTAAAATGTGGTCAGGCATCATGTACCCAGGCAACACATGTGGCAAAATTATTATAAGTCAAAAGTGGATAAAATATTTGAATAAACACTTCACCAGAGAAGAGGATATCTATATCTATATACACATATATATAATAACAAAACTAAACAAAACAAACCGCCCAAGCCCCCCAAACCAAAAAGAAACAAAAACAAAAAAAGAGGAAAACGCACACAGAAAAAGATGCTTGACACCATGAGTCATCTGTTATAAGAATTAAAGCCACATTGAGTTATATATTTATATATCGCCATGTACACACTGGAACAGTTAATATGAAAAAGATTCATTGTATTGGTCTAGAGAGATAGTACAGTGGGTAAAGTTCTTACATTGTGAGCAGGTCTGCAGTGGTTCAATTTTGAGCATGACAAATGGTTCCCTGAGCACCACTTAATGTGATCCAAAAACCCTCCATCTCAAAAAATAAAACAAAATAAAATAAAAAAACACATACATTCAAAAACAAAACATACCAACTATTAACAAGACGATGAAGTAGGAACATTGCTTATGGGAATGCAAAAAGGTTTAGCCAAGTTGGATAATAATGTATTTATTATAATTTAAACATAATACATATAGCCTAGCAATTCCACACCCACATAGCTAAGATAAACATTAATTCCACACATAGTTCCGTATATAGTAATTTATGTAGCACTGTTATTGATGATAGTCACTGAACTAATTTTGTGAGACTGCTATAGCAAATAATAACAAGTTTAGTGACTTAAAGTAACATAAAATCTCTCAGTTCTGAAAGTAAAATATGCAAACAATTTCAGTGAGTAAAACCAAAGTACACTAAAAGTCTTTCCTGAAGACATTTGGGTAGAATACCTGCTACTGGCTTCCCTTAACTGTGTCTGCCTCTATCACTCTAGCACTTTCACACTTTCTGCTGCTCAGACTTCCAGTTCCTTCTCCTTGTTGTAGAATTGTTTCTGCCTTCCTTTTATGAGAATATGTATGATTGCATTTAAGGTCCACCTGTTCATTCAGAGTAATACTTCATCTCAAGATACTTTACTAAAACTCATTTGCAAAGATTACTGCATCACACAAAGTAATTTACAGGTGCTGGGAATTAGCAAGTAAATATGTTTGAGGATACTATATTCTTTTTAACCTAGAATCATTTCTCTATATAGTATGTGATATTGTAAACAATACTATACAGACTGTACATAATACAAATTTTTATCAACTGATGACTAGATGGGTGATTTTTTTCATTGTTATTCAGGCAACAAGGTTTACAATCATATTAATGTTTATGGTTTTGGTATACAAATTTACTGCACTTACACTACAACCAAAGTGTCAAACACACCACTATCTTTTGGGACTCCTTGTCAATATGTGAATTCTTAAAAATATTAATGTATTTTAGTGAAGTTGATATAAAAAAGGAAAAGACCTATAAAAACTTAGAAGATTAATATAATTGAAAATCTAAATAAATTGATTCTTAAGGAAGATATAACTAAAAATAGAGTCAAGAAGAGAAAGTTTAGACAGAGAAACAAATATGGAATAGATCAAGAAGTTTGTGAAGAAGCTTGTTTCCATTGCTATCTCCTCTAACCTATAACAGAAGATAGATATGGTCGCAGGTACACACACACACACACACACACACACACACACACACACACGAAGACAAAGAAAAAAAAGCCAAATTGTAGATGAGTAAAAGTGATAAAAAGAATGATATTGGCAATGCCTATTATTGTAAAATTTTATTTTACAATAAAAGAATAGACCATATTTATCTTCTATTTATTTTACAATTCTTGCAAAACAAGAATAAAAACAAACAAACCAGCCAAATTTCTTCTTTATTTATTTATTTATTTTTTTTGTTTTTTTTTTTGGGGGGGGTCAAACCCAGTAATGCTCAGGGGTTACTCCTGGCTATATGTGCTCAGAAGTCGCTCCTGGCTTGGGGGACCATATGGAACGCCTGGGGATCAAACCTCGGTCTGTTCTAGGTCTGTTCTAGCACCACCATGCCGGCCCCAAAATTTCATATATATATATATGCATATATATATAATATGCATATATATATAATATGCATATATATATATATATATATATATGAAAGAGTCATTAGGGGCCCGGGAGATAGCATGGAGGTAAGGCGTTTGCCTTTCATGCAAAAGGTGTTCGGTTCGAATCCCGGTGCCCCATATGGTCCCCCGTGCGTGCCAGGAGCAATTTCTGAGCATGGAGCCAGGAGTGACCCCTGAGCACTCCCGGGTGTGACCCCCCAAAAAAAACAAAAAAGCAAAAAAAGAAAGAGGCATTAATAGAAAATATGGTAAAGTAGAATATGTAGACTTTACTTGGATAATATAGCAATATGGAAGACCAGATTGAGATCATCTCCTTTAGAGAAGAGAAAAAGGCAAATAAACTGTTAATATGAAAATAAGATTATACACTTGGAAGACATAAATAAAAGAGCTAATTAGAAAACAGTAAAGTCTGAGAGAAAATTCCAAGTTATTGAAGAGAAAGAGTGTTTGCATATAAAGGAACAAGACTCAGATTGACTTAGTAGTAAATAAAAAAATAGTAAATAAAAATAAGTAGTAAATAGTTAAAGGAAAAATACAGACTTTTGAATTTTATATGTAACAGATTTAGTTTATCTAAATATTGAATTCATTTAAATTAATACATTTAATTAATACAAAGTTAATTTAATTAAATTTAAATATGAGAATGTTCTAAAAGATCTTCTTAGTGGCAGAAATTTTCAGGATTGTAACAAAGGGCCCCACATTGAAAACTGTTTTGTGGGAAAGAAGACAAAGAGGGAATGCAGAATCAAGTTTTGGACATCCTGTTGAACATTCAGATCTAGACTTTTGCTCCTCAAAATGTGGTATTGGAAATAGAATTCTCATCCCCTGGAACTTGTTAGAAATAGAAAACTCCAGGTCCCAACTTAAACATGCAGAATCAGAGACTGACTTTACCAAGAGTCTTAGGTGCTTTGAGGTTTGAGAAGCATTGGCCTAGATACATCAAAAAGATTGATCTTGTGACAGAAGAAGACTAAAGAAATGTACTAGCAGCAGAGGGAAACTTATTTTCTGCCAAGGGCCCTTTGGATGTGTATCACATCATTTGTGGGACCTTGCAATACAGGCAGACAGGCTGTGGACAGACAACGGGAAGCAGTCATGTCTTCTATCATGGAACAGAGCCAGACCACATGATTTCATTGGCCTTGCATTGCCTGCTAGCTGACTGGTCCCACCCCTAATTAGAGGGTAAATGATTGGAAAAAAAAAGTTAAACAAACTAAAAAGCTAAGATAGTAGAAACTAATCCAAGTGTAAATAAAAGGTCATAAAAGTGAATGAAATTAACTCACAAGTTGAAAGACAAAGATTGACAGACAAGATAAAACAATCTAGATATGTATTATTTACAAGGTATACTTAAAGCTCAGTGCAAACACAGGTTTAGTAATAAAAGAAAGAAATAGATGTATCAGCAAATAGTAACTTGGTATAATTACTAATATCAAATTAAAAAAAAAACCTCAAGACAAAGACAGGATTAAGGATGGATAGAGTGCTATCTAATGTAATGATAAATATACATTTTTGTCATGGATATGTAGCAATTTTATATATAAAAGACTAGGGAAGTAGAATGATCAGGGTGCTTACCACTGCAGTTGATCTATATTAGATCCTTGGTACTACATACGTTCTCCCCAAGCAAAGCCAGGGGTGATCCCTAAGCATAGAGCCAAGAGTAAGCTCTGGCACTTCCTGGTGTGAGCCCTCCAAATCAAACATATTATCTAACAATAGAGTACCAAATATATATAAAATGATACACTATTAACAACATGGAGGAGATGAATCTCCACCAGAGTGGGAGAACTCACTTATCAGATATTAAATATATTTACAATTAAATATTATATTACAATATACCAATTATAAGCATAGTCTAATGAACTTATGAATTTGTGAATACAAAAAGTTAGAAAGCACACATTTTTCTCAATTATTCCAGGAATATAACATTGATCATGAACCACAACTACAATACACATAATTAATTTAGAAGTTAGAAACTAAAATATAAAGCAGAAGTCTTCCATTTTTGGAAACTTAAAAAATATGCTGTCAATCAGCTCAAGGAAATCAAGGGAAAATGATAATGTTAAAAAGAAAACAAAACTAGATCAGAATGATTATGAAGATATTACGTATCAGAACTTGATATCAGAACGTGATAACTTTATGTGAAAACCAGACAGCTGTTGGGGTCAGATGATAGCACAGTGGATAGGGCATTTGCTTTACATGCGGCTAACCTGGGTTTGATCCCTGGTATCTCATATGATCTCCTGAACCTGCAAGAAGTGATATCTGAGTGCAAAGCCAGGAGTAACCTCTGAGCACCAGGTGTGGTCCCAAAACAAAACAAACAAAACAAACAAAAACCAGATGGTTTCGATGTTAACAAGATCATGTGTGTCTAGAAAGTAAATAAAACAAAAGAAAGAAGACACATAAACACAGAAAAGAAAAATTACAGAATAGAAAAAACATTAAAGCTACAGTTTAAAGTAGGACCCCTGGTTCAGTTGGATGCTTGGCACCACTCCATATTTTAGAAGAACCATACCCATGGTACTGTCATTTGTGATTCCACAACTAAACTTAGGGATTCCCACTGCACAGTGTAACTTGGTGCACAAGTACCTCAAACAGCTGTACAACAATACAAATGGAGGCAAAAAGGGGAACTGAAAGACCAGTATTTGGTAAGATGAAGCAAAAAGGAAAGGAAGAAGGAAAGAATAAGCAAAATACATGTAAAAACATATTATGAATGTAAAGGAAAGAAGGAAGTTCACAGAGATTTAAAGATAGGAGGATGCAAACAGCTATCAGCAACCATTTGCTAACAATGTACAAAATAGGCAAATTCCTAGAATACTAAACCTGAAAGAAATGACTGAAAAGAATGAAATACTAGTTCGAAGTCTTCTCAACAAAGAAAATATCTGTCCCAAACAGTTTTAGAGATGAGTTCTAAAATGCTTGACAACTCATAACTTCATTTTACATAAGTCTTCTAGGAAAAGGTAGAATACAACTTAGTAGAATATAACTTAGTCTCTGAAATCAGAGATTATTTTGATGTCATTACAAATCAGGATATATAAGTTGAAAGAAAAAGTGGGGAAAGTGAAGAAAAGAAAAGAGGAGTAAAGGAAAGAAAAAGTATAGGTACATTTTACTCAAAGGTATTGATGCTGATGTTCTAAAAAAAAGCAATTTTTAGTAGAGTCTAATAGAATTCAATCACACACAGAATAATAGAAATAAGAACAAAGATGATTTAATTGTTTAATTAAAAATTAACTTAATTGGGGCCAGAGAGATAGCATGGAGGTAAAGCATTTGCCATGCATGCCGAAGGTCAGTGGTTCGAATCCAGGCATCCTGTATGGTCCTCTGTGCCTGCCAGGGGAGATTTCTGAGCGTAGAGCCAGGAGTAGTAACCCCTGAGCGCTGCCGGGTGTGACCCAAGAAAACAAAAACAAAAACAAAAATTAACTTAATGAAAAGTTAATTTAATTAACAATTAATTTAAAAATGAATAGATTAAAAAGACAAGTTTGAACATCATTCCAAAAGTTGCAAAATAAATCATTTAATATAATTACTCATAAATTAGTGTTAAGATGGACATTTGTAAATGTCAAAATCTATGAAAAGTCTAGAGCAAATGATATGTAGAAGGAGAAACTGTTTAGTAATTGTCAGGGGCAAGACAAAGAAGTTAGCAATGATACCACAACTCATTTTATTGAATGTCCTATTCAGTTCTTTTTGAAGGGACACACTGGCTGTGCTTATCTTACTCTGGTTTTGCACTCAGAAATCACTCTTAGCGGGGCTTGGGGACAATATGGAACAGAGGGTATAAAACCTGGGTCAACTGTGTGCCGTACTATCTCTCCAGCCCCATCAGTTCTTAATAAAATAAGAAACAGAATTAGAGGTTAAAGTGACTTAGGGAATAGCTCAGCCTATAATGCCTGCCTTATAAACTCAAAGTCCTGTATTTAGTCCATATTGCTGTTAAATACAGCCAGATTGCAGTGGATTGCAATCCTGGCAGCTCTGTTCTTTGAGCTTGGCCACTCTGGTGTTCTGTGACCTTGGGGATCACACAACCTTAACAACCAAGGGAAATGGAAAGAGGGTAAAAAAGAAATTAGAGGTGTGAAGATTAAAGAGAACATCATATAGTCACATAGAAATACTTCTGTAGTCATATTTTTTTGTTTTGCTTGTTTTGGACCACGCCCTGTGGTACTCAGGGGTTACACCTGGCTCTGCGTTCAGAAATTACTCCTAGCAAGCTCTGGAGACCGTATGGGATGCTGGGTATTGATCTTAGATTGGCTGTGTGCAAGGCAAATGCTTTTACCACTGTGCTATTGCTCCAGCCCCAGACATGTCTTCAGTCTAATAGATTCTAGCAAGGTGAGTGAATATAACTAGAACAGACATAAGTTAGTTGCATTTTAAATTGTGCAGCAAGCATAATTAAATAAATAGCTTACATTATGAGTTAAGGACAAATATTTAGGTAAAAATATAATTATAGTATTTAAGTCTTGTGTAAGGAAAATAAAAATAAGAAGAGAACTTTAAAAGATAAAAATACAGTGAAACATTTCTCAAATAAAAGAAAAACTATATGCTCATAATCTAGTAGTTTCAGGAATTAAATGTCCAAGTACACACACGTGCATACACACAAAAGAAAATAAAAATAAAACAATATAGTGAAACTGTTAATTCTCCCCCAAGAAATGTTGCAGATTCCAACTTAAAAATCCCACATTTATTTTCATGGAAATTAATAGACACTAAACTTGATGTGTCAGAGTAAAAGGTCAAGAATAGGCAGGTTCTTTTTCTTCTGAAAAATAAGAGCAGAGCTGGGAATAGTTGCTCTATCAATTATAAGGGTGAATCATGGAACTATAGCAATTAGTACTTTGTTATTCTGCTATTAAGAGATTCTAAGAGTACATGTCAGAGGGCCTAACCCCAGCACCACACATGTGAGGAATGTCAGTTCAAGAAAGAAGTGACACATCACATCAACAAAGAAGAGAATGTAGCTAGAAAACATTGATATACACATGGAAGAAAACGAAACTTGAATTATGCCAATTATGTACAGAAACCAACTCTGAATTGGGGACTTCTTCATTCATATCCAAAATTAAAAGCTGATAGTAGTAAAAAAATGTCTTTAACAAGAACCAAAAGATGTCAACTATTAGGACTAGTATATTTGTCTGAGTTAAAATTAAGAACATGAAAGAAAATAAGATAAAGAACGTAGTGCTGGTACATCTAAACCTCCAATCCCCACCCTTATAGCCCCAAATAATTAACTGAGACATAGACTTTTACATAAAACCTTCAAACACTTAGCTAAATGTAAACATTAAAGCTAAGCAACTTTTAGGAGATGATAGAGGTGAAAATCAGCATGACCCTGCATATGCCAATGACTTGAAATGTAATTCCAATATTACTCTCCATGACAACAATATTAAGACAATCACAAAAATGGAAAGACCGAGGGAGGATATTTGTAAAATAAACATCTGACAAAGGTATAATCTAAAATGCATTATACTTGATCTTAGCCAAAAGACTAAGAAGCGATCACCCAAAATTTATTACACATTTTTAAAACTTAACAATAAGAGCAAAACCAGATTAGTTTAAAAGAAGACCATAACACACAAAGCAAATACTAAATGAAGCAAAGAAGAAATATAGATGGAAAAAACAAATGAAGCTCCGTATCCTACGCTAGTAGAGAAATGCAAATTTAAACAATGAGATACTTCTACACACCTATTAGTAATCTGGCCCATATCCAGATACTGATAACACCAAATATTGATGAGGATATGGAGTAATAGGACACTGACTCATTGCTGGTGGGAACATAAAATGGTACAGCCAAGTTTGGAAGCCAGCATAGTAGTTTCTTGTAAAACTAAACTAAACATACTCAACCTCTGACCCAGAAATCAGATTTACTGGTATCTACTCAAAGGAATGAAAACTTATGTTTACACAAAAACCTGCAGATAAATATTTATTACAACATATTCATAATTGCCGAAACTTCAAAGCAAACAAATTGCCATTTAGTAGGTGAATGAATTAGCAAATTGTGTACATCCGAATAATTGGATATTTTAGCGCACTAAATAGAAACGAGCTATTAAGCCAAGAAAATATATTGAAGAGCCCTAAAAGTATTTGATTAGTTGAGAGAAGCCAATTCCAACTGTATGACAATCTGGAAAAGACAATAGAAAAAGATCAGAGGTTTCTGGGAATTGGAGGTGTGAATAGCTAGAGCATGAAGGAATTTTAGGTCATGAAAATATTTTGTAGTCTACCACAGTGATGATGTATGTCATTATACATTGTCACTTCATGGATTATAAAACACTAAGAATTAAACCTATTATAAGTTGTGGCCTTTCGGTGTTAGTGATGCATCGATGTATGCTCATGAATTATAATAATAATAATAATACAATGGGGGCAACTTGCATGAGTGTGAAGTATGTGGAAGATATCTATAAATAGCCCTTAATTTTGTTGTGAACCTAACATTTCTGTAAAATATTTTTAAAGGACAGAAAATGAGACAATATAACACATTTAAGAATTTAATTTCTTGGGGCCAGAGAGATAGCACAGCGGTAAGGCGTTTTATCTTGCAAGCGGCAAACCCAGGACCAAAGGTGGTTAGAATCACGGCAGAAGTGACTTCTGAGTGCAGAGCTAGGAGTAGTCCCTGAGCACCATGGAGTGACCCCAAAACAAAACAAAACAAAACAAAACAGCAACAACAGTAATGCATACTGAGTAAGACAAATACTAATAAAAATGCCAAAGAAAATCAGAAAATAACCAGTGATGGGGAGAAATTAAAATCCATATACCTTGTGGATGGGAATGTATAATGGTGTAACTGCTATGGCAAAGAGTATGATTGTTGGTTCCTCGAAAAATTATGCATAGGATTATTTCATATTTTAGCAGTTTTACTTTGGGATATATGACCCCTCCACAAAAATTGAAACTATGTTGAAACTAAGTTGAACTCAAATAGATATAGCCATGTTTGTAGTATCATTATAATAGTAGCCAACCTATTGATGTTGCTACCATTCATCCAAAATACTTAGGAAAATATATAAATATAATAGAAAAAATGGGGCCCAAGAGATAATACAATGGGTAAGATCTTGCCTTGCATGTAGCTGACCCAGATTCAATATCTTGGTACCACATTTGGTTCCCAGAGCACCATCAATAGTGATCCTTCAGCACAGAGCCAGGAATAAACTTCTGAACATAGCTGGTTTGACTTTCCCAAAATGTGGAATAGATATGCAATGAGATATAAACTTTGTGTATTTATTTTTATTTTAGTTGCTTTATGGGAATAATGATAAAAATAATTTTGGGGGGTTTTTGGGCCACACTCAACGATACTCAGGGGTTACTCCTGAGTATCACTTCTGGCCTGGGGGACCATATGGGATGTCAGGGGATCGAACTGCAGTCTGTTTTAGGTCAGCACACACAAGGCAAACGCCCTACCACTTGTGCCACTGCTCCGGCACAGATTAAAAATAATTTGTGTTTAGGGTATATTTTGAGAATCTAGTTATATTTTAGTGAAAGGAAACTTTAAAGTTCATTTTATAGTTTTATACCCAACCAAACCATCTTGAAGTTAGACTAAAAGTCATTTTATTTATACCTAGTTTCTAAAAAAAAATGTATTTTCAGTTCTTTTCCAAGAAATACAAAAAGCCATGCTCCAAAAATATGAGATTAAAACAAAAGAAATAAAAAGAGAAGTTCCAGGAAATAGGAATGCCAACACAGAAATAAGCAAAGTGATTCTCAAGATAACAAAACAAATCTTAGAAGATCAGTTCTTTAGAGCCATGCCACAGTTGAAAGTTGAAAGGGCACATTTATGGAAAATAATGTAAGATAACTTGAGGGGCACATCTCTCTTTGGAAAGATTTTATGCTTCTGTTAGAAACTTTGAAAAGGGCTGAGCAATGGCACAAGCGGTAGGATGATTGCCTTGCATGAGCTACCCCAGGATGGACTACAATTGGATCCTCTGGCATCCCATATGGTCCCCCAAGCTAGGAGCTATTTCTGAGCTCATAGCCAGGAGTAACCCCTGAGCATCATAGGTGTGGCCCAAAAAAGAGAAAAAAAAACTTTGAAAAGAATTAGCAATGAGTGTTGAAAAAATAAGGCATATAAAAAGTGAAGCAGTTATTAACTCCAGGAAGGATTAAAATTTTATGGGAAGAAAATATAATCATAGTATACTACATGGCTCAGATTTGGAAATGTAATTTCAGTTTATTAGAAGTTCAAGGAGAGGAGAAATGTTTCTGCTTGCTGTATGAGTGACTTCTTTTCATCTTCCATAGTAGGAAGTTCATATATGATGCTTAAATTTGATTAATCAAGAAAGCTGAGTTAAATACACAACTTAGATGCATGCAGTTAAATATTAGGAACAAAATGCTCCAGAAACTGTGATGGTGTCAGAGGAGGGAGAAGAGAAAGAGAAAGAGGACATTGCCAGATTTTTATCATGAGTGTTTTTGGGTTTGCTTTTTAAAATTATAGTTGAGGAGTACTCTGGTTGAAAGAAGTGTGCTTTAAGATACTAAATCACTATTGCTTTGATAGTGGAAAATTGCTAATTACTTGGGGGAGATAATTTTATTATCTTACACTCAGTCATTTTTGCCAAGGAAATAAGCAGGTTTATAGTTGAGAAGACAATAGCAGGAATGTTTGTGATTAGTGACCAGATGAATGATTTAGTCACTTTCCTGCAGAAGGGAGAGAATCTTCTGGTTGGGATTGTCTTGGAGAAGATGAAGGCTATGCTTAGCTGGCAAGATGGAATTAAGGGGCTCTGAAGCTTGGGAAAGAATTTTACCAGGACCCCTGAAGAGCCAAGAAAGAATGGGTATACTTGCCTGACAGGAGAGAAGGACAGTGCCAATGGTGGTGATGAGTGTTTAGGGCCAAACTGGAGCACAAGGATTAGGAATGGTTGGAATAGTCAGATGTCACTTCCGCTGAACCCTGCAGCTGTGTACTCTGCATGGTTGCTCCAGAAACGTCAACGTGTTCTTTTCTTAAACCTTTTGAGATCAAAACATGCCATTCGAAGGTGGCCAGTAGCCAAGATGAGGTTCAGTGAAGCTGGAAGAGTTGGGATTAGGCTTAGTCTGAGGACAGGTTTAGCAGTGAGTCTGAAGCCAGGGGTTAAAGTTCAGTCTGAGGCCAAGTTTAGGGTTCAGTCTGAGATCAGAATTAGGGTTTGTCAGTAGTTTCTTATTTCTGATTGGATCGTAGTTTATTCTGTGTCAATAAATGTTGCTTAAGTGAACGGATGACTTACACATTTTGGCTGGCTTTTTTTTCTTAAATTCTTTAAATCTTGACTTCAATACCTCTTTTTTCTTCATCTTTCTTTCTCTCTGCATCTCTCTGTTTCTCTTTGTTTCTATTTTATTTACTTCTATGTTTTTGCTTTGGGGCCCACACCAGCAATGTCAGGGCTTACCCTTGGTTTTATACTCAACAATCACTCCTGGCAGGATTATGGGAGTTCATGTGGAGATCTGGGGATTGTACCCAGGTTGGCCACATGCAAAGCAAGCACCCTACTTGCTGTACCCATGTCTCTGTTTTTCCACTCTCCTAGCTTTCTGTTTTTGGATTACACCTGGCATACTCAGGGACTGCTTCTACTTCAGTTTAGGAGTCACTTCCAGGGGCCTGGAAAACCATGCAATCTGAGGAATCAGACCCATCTCCTACATGCATATTATGTGTTCCATTCCTTTGGACCTTTCTTTCCTGCCTCTTGACTTTCTCTCTTCCTTTTACCACACCACACGAAGGAAAATCAACCTCAAACTTCCAGGCTCAGCTCTTTCTTAGTCTCAATCCAATTCTTGATCCATTCTTCTCAGAGGCGTTAGGCAGTGTGTCCTGGCCTGTGTTGTGAGGGAGGCTCACAGCAAGATGACAGGAGGTTCTGGCACTACTGCCTATTGTACACTCACCAATGGCCAGTGCTTTTCTCCTTATCCTTGTGGAGATGACTGCGCAGGAATCTTTGTCTGCATAATGCCTTGGTGCTTTTAAGGCAGGTAACTGAAACTTTAATCCCAGCTTTCCTTTCCCTCTTGACTCCCCCAACTGCCATGGTCTCAGTGGGCCACTCCCTTTTCCTGTCCCTAGCTCTCTAGTTGAATCTTCTAGAAGACTCCCTGTACTGCCTGGCTTAGCCTGCTAGGTGAGGAGCCTCCTTGGCTGGTCCAGGTTGGGGTGGGGATGCTGGTGGGGGCCACAAAACAGGGCAATGTACTTTGTCCCTCCTGGGCCACTCCTCCCCAGAATCTGGCCTTCGGCTACCTTCCAGTTTGGCTTCCTTCCTGCAGAGACTTCGTGCTCTGACAAGCAGGAGTTTCAGGAGTGGCTTTGAGGGCGCACAGTCTGGGCCAGAAGGCCAGGGAGGGAGGGCCCCTTTCCTGCTGCTTTGCTGCCTTGTTGCCTTGCTCGGCTTTTGTTGTTGTCCTTCCTTCTGGGTTTCCTCCCTCTGGGTCCCTGCCCCGCCCAGCCCCTGACCTCTTCCTGCCTCCACTTGCTCCGTCCTTTTCTTTTCCCTGACCTTGCTTCTGTTTGGCTAATGCTGTCCCATTTCTCAAACTGTCCCTGCCTGGCTCCATCTTCTTTGCTTTTTCTTTCTGAATCTCTTGTTAACAGGATGTGTACTCCCTGGTCACATATGGGAAGAGGAGCCTATCTTTGGCTCAGTTACTTGGCTACTAAGACGTCAGACAAATCCCTGTTAATGATTTCATAAGAATGAAGGAGACATCAGTCCCTCAGTCTGCCCTTACCCAACTTGTCCTGGATAGGAAGTTCCTTCTGTAGGCATTTCTGATTTTAAAGGCATTTCAAAACCATTAAATTAGCTTCTCTGAGCTCCTAGCCAGCAAGTGTCATCCCATTTGTTGCTGGGATGGGGCTGGACTCCATCTCCTAAGTCATAAGGATGGAGTGGAGGGCTATGGAGAGCTGAAGGGAAGGCTCACTATGGGAGGAAGTTACTGTTTCAAATGATCCTTGGAATCCCCATGGAAGAAGCAGATGCTTCTTCAGGTGGAATTTGCCCATGTGGTCAGCCATTAAGCATGAGCACAGGTGTGGGGATTAAGAACACAGTCTATGAACATATTGTTGTGAGAAGTTGAGAAGCTACTTGAGCTCATATAGTGTACTTGAACTTATTTGACAGATTGAACTCGAAGAACAAATGAGTTGAGAGCAAGTCCAGGGAATGGCACATGGCTTCCTCTAAGACTTGGGCCAAGGGCATCTGTTCATGTTCATAGGATAGTTGCACTACACTGTGCCACTGTGAGCACACAACTCCGGGGCACAATCTTGTCTACAATGGGGGATGAGCACCTGGGGGCCCCAGATCCCAGCAGGACAAGTCAGGGGCATGCCCCAGTATGTAGCCTTCTGTGGCTCCGCATGTGCCAGGAGAAAGCTTGGACACTGTGCTGAGGTCTGTATATCTGCCTACATCCTGCAGAACATCCCACACACTCTCTCCTTCTGTTCCCTGGGGTGGCTATGCTTGGGAATGTCTCCCAGAACCCTCCCTGTTTGCTGTGGGTGAGTTCAGGTATTGGCTAGATCATATGCTTTTCAGGTTCCTTCGGGGTTGCTAATTGACACCTGCAAAGCACTTGAGCCCATAAAGGATGACACTGGTGAAAAAATGCAACTTCTAATACCAGTGTCTCTTGACTCAGAGGAGAGTTGGGGAGGGACAACAGAGAGATAGGGATTCCCCTCTTCGGCCTCTCCTCTCCTGCAGTAGACCTCTTTCCCCAGAAAGAACCACTAAGTAGTGCCCCAATCTGTCAATCTCTATCTGCTATTTGTCTGTCTAAGGCAGAGACAATTCATAGGAAGGCAAATTTCTTGAAGGACAGGGAAAAATAGCCTGTATCTTTACTGCTCTCTCCCCAGGAAACTGAAGCTCCACCTTGATTTTCTCAAACCAGACAGGAAAGGAGAAAACAGGGAGTCCCTGCTGAATTAGCCAGCCCTCAACTGGCCCCTCCCAGGTCCTGCCTCCCTTCTTCTGCCTATGCAGGCTACTGGCAATCTCCCTAGAATTGAAAAGCACACAACAGCATCTGAAGGAAAAGGGCAAATGTACTTTATCCCTCCTGAGCCACTCCTCCCCAGCATCTGGCCTTCAACTGCCTTCTAATTTGGCTTCCTTCCTGCAGAGACTTTACGTTCCGACACGTTCTGAGAGAAAGTGTCCCCTCTTGTTTCCTAGGTCCCAATACCAAGATAGGGTGACAAACTCAGACCCTGTAAAATTCAGACCCTGTCATTAGCTGGTCCCCAGAGGAAAACCCTGTTCTGCCTTTAGAGTGCTCTGGCATCTACAGGGCTATGACTGGGTGACCTGCAGTGCACAGAACACATTCACCTTTGACTAGCAATCAGAAGAAAACATCTGCTTTATTTTTTTAATCTATATTTTTATTCTCCTGATCTTTTAAAAGTGTTCCTGTCCAAGACATCAGGTAAATTTGGAAGGAAAATTCACCATGATTTTAGAGTCACTGACCATTTTATTGTTGTTGTTGTTGTTGTTTTTCTTTGGGGGCCACAGCTGGTGGTGCTCAAGGGCTACTCTTTTTTTTTTCTTATTACCAAAGTAGATTATAAATCTTCCACAGAAATATCTTAGATACATAGTGACATTGAGTCAGGGCATTCCCACCACCAACGTTGTCCTCCCTCCACTTCTGTTCCCAACATATTCGCTCATATTCCCATATTCGCCTTCTTTCCCCCCAGGCTGCTAGTATAAGTGGTCCCCTCTGTGTCTAGCTTGTTGTAGATTGGGTATTGATTCTGTTGTCGTTGATTTGGTGTTTAAGGTTTAAGTCTGATCATTTTTTATTTCTACTCGATGTTCGTGTGACTGTTTGGTCTAGGTACCATCCATTATTTCTCCCTCAATTTGTGAGAAAGAACAAAAGGTTCAAAGTTATGTGGTTCTGTTAGGAAGAAAGAAAAAAAGGTGGGGGACAAAAATCAAAAGAGAAAAAAAAACCAACACACACACAAACCAGGAGGAGTTCTAGGGGCTATAAATATCAATTTAAGAGAAGGAAGGGAAAAAGGAAGAAAAACATCACAAGGACACAAAAAAGAACATCAAACAAACAAAAAACCCCGAAAAGCACCTCAGCAATAAACACCACAGCAATAAAGATAACAACCAACCAATAACCACTGTCCCGAGATAAAAACAAAACAAAGCACAACCTCCCCCAAATAAACAAAAACAAGCAACAACAATAACAAAAAATTAATTTGTGCTTTTTTATTTTTACATAGACACGGTAAATATTGGGGAGATTAGAGAGGGAATTCCCTTGGCCTAAGAGATACAGGGTTTCTCCATCCTTGAAGTATACTATCATGGGAATAGCTGCAGGCTCTGTACATGCTCTTATTTTCTCTCCTAGGTCCTTTTGTGATGTCTGGAAACTTTCCGCTCAGTCATGGATGATAAAATCAGAACTCTTTAACTAGAGATCTTGCTTTTTGCACAGGTCATAGGATGGAGTCTTTCCTTACGGTTCTAGAAGTTCTGTTTCATCACTATTGTTTTAATCAGTCTTCTGTAGTTGGTGGTCTTGGTTTTTGCACCAGTCCTAGGGCAAAGCCTTGGATAGAGTCTTTCATTGTGTTTCTAGAACTTCTGCTCAGTTGCAGTTGCCTCTGGAATTAAAGATCTTGGTTGTTGTACAGATTGTAAGCCAAAGCCTAGATTAGGGTCTTTATTGGTCCCAGAATAAGTTCTGCCTAGTCATGGATGTCACAGTCAGTCTTCTGTAGATATCGATCTTGGCTTTTGCACAGATCAAAGGATCACATGTCTTCTGAATTCAACTTATCATTAGGTGATGAGGTAAGACAATCTGCTCTTGGACCAAGTTGTTGAAGGGCTACTTTTCTTTGGTGCTCAGAGGATCATGTGTTGCCAGGATCAAACCTAGACCTTCTGCATATGATGAGCTGCTCCAGTGCTCTGAGCTGTTTCTCTGGCTCTTCCTAAGCTCCCTAACCTGGACCATGTAACTCATGAGTTATGAGTGACCACAGCATGATAGGTCTTTCTGAATTGACATTGTCTAGAGAGTTCTTTGGACCACAGAAAGAGAAACAATGATCTGGGTAAAGACTCCTCTGTACTCCA
Organism: Crocidura indochinensis; assembly: GCA_004027635.1. NCBI lineage: Eukaryota > Metazoa > Chordata > Mammalia > Eulipotyphla > Soricidae > Crocidura > Crocidura indochinensis. Next base: position 24,863 of record PVKC010003263.1, read on the forward strand.
TGATGCTACAGAAGGCCTTCCATTCTTCCTTTTTTCCTTCTTTTCTTTCTTCTTTCTTTCCTTCCCTTTTCTCACTTCCTTCTTTCCTTTCTCTTCTCTTTCTATTCTCTTTTCCTGTCTTCTTTCCTTTCTACCTTCCTTCCTTCCCTCCCTTCTTCCTATTTCCTCCTTCCTTTCTTTATCCCCTTTTTCTTCCCTCCCTCCCTTCATCCTCCTTTCTTCCTCCCTCCCTTTCTTTTTCTTTATTTCTCTCTGTGCTCTTTCTCTTTCTTTCTTTCCTTTCTTTCTTTCTTTCTTTCTTTCTTTCTTTCTTTCTTTCTTTCTTTCTTTCTTTCTTCCTTCCTTCCTTCCTTTCTTTCTTTCTTTCTTTTTTCTTTCTTTTCCTTTCTTCTTTCTTTTCTTTCTTTCCATTTCTTTCTTCTTTTCTTTTTTTTCTTCCACTTCAGATCACTTGGTATCCAAAGAGAGGAATGGTGTGAGTGTACTGGGAGCTAACAGAACTGTGGGAGAAGATAAAGTTCAAGACAGCAGGAAGAAGGGGGGATTTTCTATAAGGAAGAGGGATGGGTAGAATGTCAGTCAGAAGTCATCTTCCATCCTCTCACCCAGGGGTCCCATTTGTACAGCTGTTAAACAGATGGATTATCTCAGTTGCTGTTTCTCCCAGGAGTCTCAGGGACAGCAAAGGTGCCAGTACTGTATGGGGCAGAGAGGGGAAGTGTCAACTTTGCATCAATGCCACTGAAGACTTGTCCCCTTGAGTTATCTTCATTGTTTACTGCTGATGCTCGCAGCATCATGTTCTTAAAGTCCTGTAAGAGCCGTAGTTCTTATAGTCTTATTGTCCTGTCCTTTAGCCCCAAATTCTTCCAGTTCATGGCCTCGAACTAGAGATGCCATCACCAAGCACCCTGTACAGCATCAACACTCAGATGAATCAGATGCTATTTTCATAATTCTTCCAGGAGGAAGTAGAGGGTGGAGGTAAGGTGGAGGGTACAGCTGTGTGGGGTTGAGGTGCCAGTCTGGTTCTTACTTGGAGAGTGGTTTAGAGCCAGGATATCCTTCTGCCTGGATCAAAGTGTTGGAAAAGCTGCTTCACAGCTCTGGGCCAGTTTTCTCATCACTCAAGGGGTATGGACACCCAATTGGATTGAGGGAATCTATGCCCCCCCCCATCTAGTTCCCCCTGTCTCTTTGACTTTTTCAGAGTGCAGACACACAGGATCTGTGCTTTAGTCATTATGTGAGTCTTCTCTTCTGATACATGAGGCTCTGAAGTTGGTACCTGCAGGAGTTCTCCATTCTTTGTTGGACCTACGGCTTAGACCTAAGAATTGTGACTCATAGGCACTTTGGGGGAACCGCCTCAGAACCTCTGTTTCCTTCCCAGGTCCCTGTAATGACTTCAACCAGAAGGAATGAGGGGCGCGGAGTCTAGAGGCTGGGTGTAGGCCCCTGCTTACCCCTGGGGCCCTCCTGGCCCCACCTTACACTGCTCTCTAGCAGGTGGCCTGTAGGTCACAGGAGTCCAGGGGTTACCCCCATGACTCATGGTCTCTAGACCCAGACTTAGTGCATGGAACCTCCTTCCTTTTCAATCCTCCTCCTTCTTAGTCCATGACTGCCAGATGAATTCTACTACCCCCAGGCTCCTTTACCCTTATCCTTTACCTGACTTCTCAGTTGAGACTTCAAGCTGAACTCTTACTGATGTGTGGTCCTGACCTTTGCCTGATCGCTGAACCTGGCCACAGACCACCTCTACTACTGGCTTCTATCTATATTATGGTGCTGACTGAAAACTTCCTTATCTTGAAGACATAGAAGATGCTCAGGGACTTGAGAAAGGAAGGCCCCTATCTTCTCTTTTTTCTGATCTAGCCCTGGGCTCAGGGCTAGAGTATTGCATCATCCTCCCACCAAGAAGTAGCCTCTAGGAGAGGATGCCTTCAGGAGAGGATGCTGGAATTGTTCCTTTATCCACTCCTCAATAATCCTGCTGAGGAAAGTCTTTCTCCTGCCCCTTCTGAGGGAAACTTCCAGGTAGAAGGAATTGAGCTCCATCTATTAACTCACGGGCTCCTCAAGAGCAGCAACAGACTTCACCAATTGAACTAGGTATTTTACAGACAGAAGACTGGTGTAGCCCCAAGAATCGAAGTTGGGCTTCAGTCACATGAGCTAGTGCATAAGGAAGGGATAAGGAGCAGCATGATGCTGGAGTTGGACAACTTTGAATTTCAATCTAGATTCCTTTGTTGCTTAGCTGTGTATCCTGGGGCCAGTTTCTTAATGTCTCTGAGTTTCCTCATCTGCAAAATGGGGTTATGACATGACTTACTGCATCAAGTTGTGGGGATTAAAGGGGATGAACTGCAGGAAGCACTGTATGTACTGCCTGGTTCTTGCAGTACTCAGCAGTGCTCGGAGGTCAAGGACCCTCCTTTCTATCCTGATAAGGCAAAAAAGATACTGTGAATGAGATTGCAGAACTGGGTTCTCCTCATGGGAGAGGATCAGATGCAGTTTAAACTCACCTACCCTGTCATCTGCTCTTCTTTGATTTTTTTTGTGGGGGGGCATGGAGCCTGGCTATATGGTCTGCCTCTCCACAGACTTCCCTTCTGTCCTTCATCCAAGGAAGCCTCTCCTTTCTGACCTCCTCTTCCTGCCTCTATCCATTCTTCCTCTGTCTGCTCCTATACTCCCCTCCAAAAGCCTGCTGGATTAATGTCAAGCCCTGATCTTTCAGGTTGTCACAAAAGCCAGGATGATTCTTTACTACTGGTGGTCTTTCTGTGATCTTAGTTAACTGGGTCTCAGGGACACTGAGGGTTTAGGGCCATTTGCCTCTCCCTCTATAGACTCTTGAGGGTCAGGTCCATGAACAGAAACCCATTCAAGTGGAACTGTCTTTCACTCTCTTTTTTTAGTGAATTAAATCTTTAAAGTCATTTGAAATAATTTGTCTTGGGATGATTAGTGGTAGTTGACAACTTTTACTTTCCCCTTACTGAGGCCTGATTCTTGAGAACAAGAGGAAAGGTAATATCAAAATCAGCATGACTTTACAAACTGGAAATCTCATACCTGGTGTGGGCAGGCTGATGGGGGCCCCAGGTTCAGGAGAGGGGGGACAAGGAAGGGATGGTCTAGTATGTTCTAGGACTTACCCTGAGGGGAAGGATTGAGAAAAATAGGAGGAAGAAGCCCCAAGTGGTCATGGGGCTACAGCAGGTGTGAATTCCAGCTCCCTAGGGACTGAGGCAGCCCTGACTTTCAATTACCTGAGCCACAACATTCCTCCCAGATGCCAGATTCAGGGGAGGGGGGCTGAATGATTTTTTTAAGGGATTCTGGAGATTCTCCTTTTATCTTGGCTGTTGGGGAATCAGATAAAACTTAACTTTAATCACCATGATCTGTTGGCCTCTTTATTATGCCTTCTTTCTCCTGAAATTTTATTTGTTGCTATTTCTATATATATTTTTAATAGCAACATTATACATGAGTTTCTCATTAATGATATATTTTACATTTGAGGATGTTGTACCACACTCAGGAGTGTTCAGGGTACTACATACAGTGCTGGGGATGGACTTGGCAAGTGTACTATTTGTTTCACTATTTCTCAAACTATAGAAATATATAAATAGGGCTAGCAGGTCCAGCTCACGATATGAAGCTCACTCCAAAGAGTGGTGAGTGCAGTTAGAAAAATAACTACACTGACAACTATCATAACAATGTGAATAAATGAGGAAAGTAAAAAGCCTGTTTCAAATACACGTAGGGGATGGGGAGGAGAAAGATTTGGGACATTGGTGATGGAAATGTTTGCACTGGTGGATGTGGGTGTCCTTTATATGACTGAAACCCAACTACAATCATATTTGTAATCAAGGTGTTTAAATAAAGTTATTAAAAAGTTTTTATCTCATTTTTATAAAATAGAAAAAGAAATTTATTAATAAACAAATAAACATATGTTTATGTATTGATTGTAAGCTACAGTATTCAATGATCAACAGTGAGACTCAAGGAAGGAAGCTTCAAGCATGTGACTTTCTTTGTCGGTTTTTGGATCACACCCAGCTCAGGTTCTACTTCTGCTCTTTGCTCAGGGATCACTCCTGGCTGTGCTCAAGGGGAATATATGTGGTGCTAGAGATCGAACCCAGTTGGCTGTGTGCAAGGCAAGCACCTTACCCACCGTATAACACTCCCAGTCCCAAAATAATAGTTTTCTAAGAGAAAGAACTCTAATCTCAACTTCAACAAGTAGAAAGGAGTTTTTCTGGAGCTTAAAATCTCAGGAACAAACTGCAAGTGCTACCTCTGTCTAGGCTAAAGCAGGAGTTGGTTCTTGTCCTAGCCTGCAACTCTGTGGAGAGGAGAGGGCATGCATCAAAGAGCCCCAGGCCTTACTTGTGGACTCCGTACCACTTTTTCTTTGACAGAGGGACCCTGGCTAGGTTCTCTTGCCCCAGCATCTTTGTCTAGGGTCTTTCCCCAGGCTCCCCAAGGATCCTCAAGTCAGTGAGAAGGCTTTATTGCTGTCTCTGATTAGGGCTGCTTTGCCCTCTGCTCTTTCTGTTTCATGTATGGGATGACCAGGGAAGCTTTGTACAGATTTCATCCCTGAGACCCTTACTGGCTCACAGGAGAGGCACCCACAATAGAAATTATAGTGGTTTTGCCTAGGCACAATATCAAAGCGAGGTAAATGAGTTGGAGAGGCTGGTTTGTAGCGGAGCAAAAGGGTGTTGCAATCTAGTGTGATGGCCAAGGAAGGCTTAGTTTTACTTATTTATTTTAGTTGGGGGGGGAGGTAACCAAGTGGTACTCAAAGGGTTCCAGGTGTTTAACCTGGTGATTTTCTGCCAACTGGGCTGGCATTTAGTATAAAGGCCTTAGACTGCAGTACTTTTTGGGACTCTATGGTGCTGAGGGTTACCTGGGCCAGCCATGGGGATTGGGTGACCATGTGATACTGGCAAATGGGCCAGGGTTAGCAAGACATGTGCAATAACCTCTCTACTGTCTCATGGGTCAGAAAGGGAATGGGGAATGGAGTCATGTGACTCTCTTGGAGAAAGATATACATAAGCTTTTTAGAGGCCAGAGCCTGCCCCTCAGGTCTGCAGTGTGTGAGGGTACTGGAGTAGACAGAGGAAGAGAATTGTTGAAGTGCACATGGATAGAGAGACAGAGACAAGCCAGTATCTATCTGTTTGCTTCTTTATTATTTCCCAAACTGAGTTGGTTTGCTTATTTGGTCTTTTTGGATATGTGTGGTTGGGCTACACTTGGTTGTGTTAGGGCTTACTCCTAGATTGTCATGTGTAAGGCAAGTGTCCTAATGACTATCCTATCTCTAGGGCCTCTATTATGGTTGTTCAAACAGGAGGATGGAGTTTTATTGAAGGTCTGGCTTTGCTGCTGAATCCAATGGAAAATTTTTGCTGAGTTCTGAGCACAGAGGAAGCTCACTGTTGTCTTTTGTTTATTTAGTTAGTTAGCTTTAATTTATTTATTGATTACCTTTATTTAACTTTATTTGAAAATAAATGTAAAAATTATTTAAACACCATGGTTTGCAAAGTACCTAGTGCCATTTTTTTCTGACATTCAATGTCTGACACCAATTTCACCAGTGTTGCATTCCCTCCACCAGTTCCTCCAGTTTTCTATTCATCCCCAAGCCTGTAGCCTGAACAGGAATAAAATCATTATTATATATTGCTTGCCAACACAAAATGATAATGTATTTATAGAAAAACCCTTCAGTAAATAAACATATGTGAACATTGATGTATTTTAACAGTGGAGTCAGTAAGTCACTTTCTAAAAGTTACTAAACTATTTGCTGCCAGTTAAGCTGCTGTGTTGCTGTTTTGTTTATTGAATTTAGGTAACTGTTATGCTATTTTCCCATGTAATTTGTAGTGCTCCTATATGGATGTCAATACCGGGAAATTTGGAGGTGTCACGCAGTTTAGCATGTGACTGTGTTCCAGGATTCCAGGATCTGTGGAGCTGGCACATGAGTTTACATGTATGTAGAAGTGCCTCCTAGGACACCTCCTAGGGGAGTTGAGGGACAGTTGCACACTCCCACCTCATGAAGTTTCCAGAGTTTTCAGCCTCCTAACTGGTGTACTTGGTGGTTTTTGCCAATTTGGTATCTCTGCAGAGATTAGTCATGAAGCAATGAAGTTGCACCCTTGGCATGGAAGTGGCTTTGGGATGTGGATGTGGTTGCCAAGGCACCCCAGAGGGCGCCCCAGAGTTTTCAGCCATAAATTTTACAGCCATAAATGTTGCATCTCATCTGAGTATAGTCATGTATCTGTGAAGCTTAGCAATGAGCTTCCATGAGTTAACTGTGGGCTACTTGCTTCTATTTTAAATATACCACTGGTTAGGAGGGTTAGTACCACTTGCTTCTATTTTAAATGTACCACCGGTTAGTGTGAAGTTTCTTTAGGAGTCTAAGAGAGATCATGTGACCTATTCTAGGGCAACAAAGGTAGATATGCAGCTCTATGTTAAAGGTTGAGCCAAAAGGTGGCCTTCTGGATTGACTGCAGAGTGGGAAAGAAGACTAAAACCTCGTTCCAGACAACTGGCAACATGCGCTCCTGTCCTTGCAGTTGTGGGTGAGAGGCTGCTCAGGATGTGCTCAGAGTTCAGGGCTGGGCATTCGGAGGGCAAGCTGCTGACTTAAAAATAGGCAGAAGGCTTATCCCACTTAACCCACTGCCCATCAGAGTTCTAGGACAGGCCCCACGGGGTTGTTGGGGGGAAGAAGCAGTGAGCAGTCAGGCCTCGCTGGAGGAAAAAGGCAGAGCTGGGGCTGACACTGCTCCTAAGGACAGGAGCCCTCAGATTCTGTCACTTGATGCTCACTGCTTCTGTGACAGTTGGAATAAGGATGATGGAATGCTGAGTCTCTTCTAAAAGTTATGCCAAAGAGAAAGGTGAGTCTACTGTCCTCTCTTACAGGAAAGGAAACTAAGACCCAACTGGTTTGCTTGGACCATCAGGGACAGGCAGTAGAGGGAAATAAGACCTTTTGGACATCTCCTGGCAGCCAAGAGCAGGGCTTTTTCCTTCTTTACCCTGCATGGCTTCCTGACACATGTTCTGAAGGATGCAGGTTCAGAGAGTGGTGCTGACAAGATAGCTGGGAGGGGGATGGGTGCCCTGACAAGCCTGGAATGTGGGGATAAGTGGCAGTGATTATTGCTGGGCCCCTTTGACCGCCTGGGGGTGTATTTCAGCAGGATTGCCCTCTCACTCAGTGAGTGGGGACCAGCTCATGCTTTTCTAGCTGGGAGAGGTCCGGGCCCTTGGGTGGGGGCCCATGCTCAATCCCTGCCTTCCCTGATTCATTCCAGTTATCCTGGAGTTCTGAGTCACTTTTCAGGTGAGAGCTGCCTACTAGGCAAATCCTTGAATCCTAGGGTTGCTGGGGAGCTGGAGCCCAGGTTCTGACCACAGAAGAGGTATATGGCCATCTACAACTGCCTAGATCATGAGCCAGTCTAGGTTTCATCTCTTCTGTCTCTCCAACCAATCATCCTGAGTGCTCAGGGGCTTAAAACTGTGCCAGTGACAATTCACTATCAAATATATGACTCTGCAGATGAGAAAACGTGGAAGCTCAGAGAAAGAGATGGGCTGAGAGTGCCCTATTGAGAAAGGAGAGGTGGCCTGTAGGGCAGTTGGTTTGGCTCTGCAAGTACATCCCGCTATCAAGAACTTCTGTCCCCAAGTCTGGCCGAGCATTTTCCAACTTGATACAGTTCTCTGCTCTAGGGAAATAATCTGAGACTATGCGGAATGTGTGGGTTCCCCTGGGTGTACAATGAGAGAAGGTGGGGATGATTTATGGTGAATCCTTTCCATGGATAGTTGGACAGCAGGGGCCAGAGTGGAGCTGTGAGGGAAGACTAAGCTGAGAGTTTAGAAGCAGCAAAGTGGATACATGAGAAGAAAATTAGTGTTAGCTGGACTGTGGGCAGAGGAATAGCCAGAGAAATAAAATGAACCTGTTTCAGAGGCCAGGAACAGGGGTGTGTATATGGGGTAGAAGAAAAGGTCAGATTGGCAAAGTCCAGAATGCCAATACAATGTTCTGCTGAGGAACTGAGGTACCTCTCCCCAAAGGAAGTCTTTCTGTGCTAACTCTGCAGGTTCCTCAGCCCCAGCAGGCTCTCGTTGGTTCCCTGGCCCAGTTGTACTTCAGAAGGAAAGTGCAAGACTTCCTGAGTCTTGTCCTCTCTCCCTAGGAGCAGGCTGCTGGGGTGACTCCCAGGATAGCTCCATGATTGGCTAGGACTAGGAAGTGTCCAGAAACCCAGACTTTCCCCCAAACAGAGCTTTAGAGGTCATCCCTATAGACTGATGGGCATTTCTTTACTTGAGGTGCATGCAATGCCTTATCTCTTACAGTACTAGGGCTAAGCCGATTCTAGCTGGATGCTCATCATTGCATGTATTGAATGCCAGAAGCTGGCTCCTTATCTGGACCTGAAGGAAAACATGAATGGAATCTAGATTGCGTGGAAATCTGGGGCTGGAGTGATAATGCAGCAGGTGTTTGTCTTGCATGCGGCTGATTCCAGTTCAATTCTTAGTGTCCCATATGGTCCCCTAAGCCCACCAGGAGTGATTCCAGAATGTGTATCAAGAGCATACCCTGAACACTGATGGGTGAAGTCCCAAAACAAAACAAAACGAATCTGATTTCTTTTTTTTTTTTTTTTTTTTTTTTGGTTTTTGGGTCACACCCGGCAGCGCTCAGGGGTTACTCCTGGCTCCATGCTCAGAAATTGCTCCTGGCAGGCACGGGGGACCATATGGGGCACCGGGATTCGAACCGATGACCTTTTGCATGAAAAGCAAACACCCCACCTCCATGCTATCTCCCGGGCCCCTGAATCTGATTTCTTTAGTGACCAAGTCACAGATACTTTTCTCCCCTTCTTTGATTTGTAATCTCTGCACAACATTTAATGACAATTGGAAGAAATAAAAGTACTTTACTTCATAGATATATGTTTTGCTTATTTTTTAATTTAAAAAATCGAGGGACTAGAGCGATAGCACAGAAGTAGGGCATTTGCCTTGCATGCAGCTAATCTGGGCTCAATCGCTGGTACCCCATATGGCTCTCCAAGGAGTGATCCCTGCATGTAAGCCCTGAGTATAAGCCCTGAGCACTGTTGGGTGTGGCTCAATAACAAAGCAAAATTTTTTTCTTTTGGTATTTTGGGTCACACCCAGAAGTGCTAAGGGCTATTCTTGGATATTTCCAACTCTTTGTTCACAGTGCTTGGGGGTACGTGTGGTATTGGAGATCAAATATGAACCTTAAGTATGTAAGGCATGTACTAGAGTCCTTTGAGCTATCTCCCTCACCCTCCATGGACTTTATAAAAAGTAAATACTGGAGGCAGGAGCAGTAGTACAATTGGGTACATCCAGGTACATATCTGATATGGGTTCTGTCTCTGGCATCCCATATGGTCCCCCCATAGTTGCCAGGAGTCCCTGAGTACTGAACTAGGAGCAGTCTCTGAGCGCCGTTGGGTGTGGCCACAAAACAAAAACAAAAAAAGCAAACTAAAAACAAAATAAACAAATAATAGCAACAACAAAAGTACTTCTGCTGGTTAGTCTTCTCTACATCAGTATCAGTAAGATGAAAAGCTCATCCTTTTGTTTGGCTTCAAATTCCTCAGAGACTTCCAACTAGTCTTAAAATGGGTGCAAAAGGCACACCTGGGCCCCAGGGTCTGGCATGACTGTGCCTCTCCCTTATTCCAAGCACCAATCTCTTGTGCCGCATCCAATCCACCATTCACTTGCCAGCTCCGACCATATGACCATATTTGGCTTACTGGTCTCTCTAGCTGGATGCTTCTCCCATCTCCTTCCTGGATGTGTCTTTCTCTGGACCCTTTTCCACTCTGCAGCACCTCTATTTCATACTGACTGCTCTGCTCGTGCTGGCTTATTATTTCATCTCACACATTGTAGAAAGTGCAGGAAGAGGACCTGCAGTGCTGTGAAGGGGGCAGGTGGACCAAGTACTAACCACTGGGAGCATGATATGCCCTGGGAGAGTCTGGCTCCAGCTTGTACTGACTTCTGGCACTGAGGCAATTCCCAGAGGCCAGTGGTGTAGTGTGCCAGCAGTTATCCTCCCCCTGGGGTACACGATGCTTATGAGGGCTCTCCTGCTCCCCAGAACTTCGGGTCTCAAGTCCTCGGGTGTAGCCATTTTGTTCTTCCTTGACTACGTTTTATAGAAGGGGTGAATACCCAGGACCTGGCCCAGCATGCAATGGCAGTTCAATGATTTTTATGGGGAGCGGATCAAGAATTCTTGCTTCCTGATGGTCAGAAAGGGTCTGTTTCCTTTCTTCATCTCTCCTGGGTTCTTGAGAGCCTGCATCTTCCTGGAAATTTCCCAATCACAGCCCATTTTGCAGGAGATGTGCCTGTGACTCAGCCCCAAGGTGGCTGGGCCTGACTGAGGGAGCTCCCCAAAGTAGGTGCTCAACAAAAGCGTGCCAAGCTTGGAGGCAGAGGGCTGGCCCAGGTGACCTGGTTGGAGAAGGGTGGGCCCTTGGAGGCGGGAACAGACAGGCCAGGTGGCTGAGGTCAGGGTTCAATCTGAGGTGAGGTGGTGGGGCCAGGCCCAGGGAAAGGTCTGGTGTTCCGGAGCATTCCACACCCCATCTTCTGGGTTGGGTGCTCCAGATAGGATCCAGGCACACCCCCTGGGGGCATGCCCCCACCTGCATATGGGGCTGGGGCAGCAGGTGGGGCCCAGTTATCGTCAACCAGGGCAGCAGGAGGAGCCGGCCCTCTCTGGGGCGATGACAATCAGGCCGGCACTCCTCAGTGGAAATTCACTCCCACCCTACAATGAAAGCAAAGAAGGTGCTGGAGGCCCCATTGTGTGGGTTTGTGGGGCCCATAGAAGTTACAGCAGCATTAAGCCTCCTTGTCACTGGAGGGAAAGGGTCCTCCAGCAGACCCCTCAGGGGAGCAGTACTGGATCAGATGACTGGCCCAGAGTTAGCTGGTGACCTTCCAGGAATGGTCTCTGAACTCTTTCATGAGTCATGGTCTACTAAGTTCTACTTGCCCCCCAATGAGGCATGACATGTCCTTGGCCAGGACCAAAACAGGGCTGAAGGCTCTAACTCTCAAGCCATTGGTTCCTTATGGTCAGGGTTTTCAGGCTGAAGCATGTCCCTCTTGCTTATAATAAACTTGCTCAACACAAATGGTGGCACAAAGACACACATGCACACCTCTCTGCAATGTCCACAAATAAAGACACTGTCTTCTATGAATTCAGGGAACCAATCTTTCCTACCTGAGGGACAGATAACCCAGGTAAGACAGACACAGGCTCCTCAGTCCAGGAGTAGAGACCTCTCCTTGGGCGGGATCCATGCCCCAATCTTGCTCAGGAGTGAGGGCAGTTTTTCTCTACCCCCACTCTCATTCATGAACAGAGAAGTCATTCTTCAGGCTAACTGTTAATACAGTAGAGAATCTCCTGTCATAAACCTGTTTTTGGAGACCCTTACATAATCTGTCATATGGGAGGAGTATCATGTATGTAATCAGTCCTGGTTATTGAACATGAAAGTTCTTTATTGCTTTTCACAAGACTTGCATACATCTTTATCCCCCTAATAAATGAGTTCCTTTGGGCTAGATTTCAAATAGTCAAAATTGAGATACAACTGACATATCAAAGAGTAAGACTTTTTTAAAAACTAAAAATATTATTAAGGCACCATGATTCACAATGTTATTCATAGTTAAGTTTCAAAAACATTCCTTCAAGAGGACATAGGCACAAAATTATTCATTGAAGCATTGAGTACAATAGTTAAAATATAGAATCACCCTAGATGTTCAGTGACAAATGATCAGCTTATTATGATTTGGTAAATATACATGATGGAATACTATGTAGCTGCAAGGAATAATAAAACCATGCAAATTGCTGCAACTTGGATGAAACTGGAGGCTGTCGTGATCAATGAAGTAAGCCATACGAATAAGGACAAACACAAAATTAACTCACTCTTCTGAGGTATAATTGGATGAAAAATGCAGGGTATTAAAGGAGACGGGGTAGTTCCATCACCCTTGACTCCAGAATATAGAAGGGCACAGAGAGAAAGAAACTGAAGGGAGTAGGAAGAGGAAGTGAACAGGAAATAATAAGAGGCAGGAAACAAGGGCCCAGAGAATATTAGTGGTGAAGAGGAGTGATATAGATTTGAACCAGGAGTAAAAAACACTGAAAACACCAGCTCCAAACTTAGAACGTTCCTATCAAAGCAAGCAGAGTGGATGGGAGGGAACTGAGGACACTTATGGGCAGAGTAAGACTTTTTTTAAAGGTCTTTGATAAATAATGCAAATTTATTGAGGCAATTAATTTATGGACCCATAGCAATACCACTTTTTCCTAGTTTCTTTGTCAAACTTAGACCCTCTTACTTAAAAAAGTTACTTTAAATGTAAATCTTTTATTTTATTTTATTTTATTTTATTTTCGGGAGGGGGGGTCACACCCGGCAGTGCTCAGGAGTTACTCCTGGCTCTATGCTCAAAATCACTCCTGGCAGGCTCAGGGAAGCATATGGGGTGCCAGGATTCAAGCCACCGACCTTCTGCATGAAAGGCAAACGTCTTACCTCCATGCTATCTCTCCGGCCCCAAATGTAAATCTTTTTCTTTTTTTTTTTTGTCTTTTGGGCCACACCCGGTGACACTCAGGGGTTACTCCTGGCTATTCGCTCAGAAGTCGCTCCTGGCAGGCATGGGGGACCATATGGGGAACCGGGGGATCGAACCGAGGTCTGTCCTAGGTTAGCGCAAGCACCTTATCTCCAGCGCCACCGCCCAGCCTCCCCAAATGTAAATCTTTTAAATCTATCCTTTTATCATTTATATGTTGGTCCTATATTTGTATATTAGATACTTGAGTGAAGAACTTGTTATAAAAATGAGAATAGGCAGTTACTATATTGTATTCAATGTTTTTTTATTTATTTACATAGGTCAAAATCTCCCATCCAAGTACTAACCAGGTCCGACCCTGCTTAACTTCCCAGATCAGACGAGATCGGGCACATTCAGGGTGGTATGGCCGTAGACAACATAGGTCAAAATCATATATATATTTTTGGCTACACCCAGTGACGCTTAGTGGTTACTTCAGAATTAATTCAGAAGTGACTCAGAAGTGCTCAGAAAGCTCTCCTAGCTTGGGGAACCATAAGGGATCCTGGGGGATCAAACTGCAGTGCATCCTGGGTCAGTCGCATGCAAGGCAAATACCTATTGCTCATATTGTAATCAATCATCACAAATTGTTTTTTATTGACTTATTTTCTAATCGTTTTATTTGCCATTTCTTGCTGGAGCAAGTAATATGAAATAATCTGCTGGGGGTGAAAGAAAAACCTTCAGATATTGATGGAAGGAAGGAACCACTGTGGTGAAATTGATATTAGAACATTGTACGCCCAAATCAACTCTATCACAAACAACGTTGTAAATCACAGCATCTTAATAAAAATTTAAAGAAAAAAATGCATGAGTTGATTATGATGCCTCATAAAATACATGGCTTTATAAGAATTCCTTGTATATTAAGGACATGGATTTTCTTTTAAATGACTATATGTATTTAAAATATTATTTCCATGCTTTCTATTTGATTTTATATTCTGCTTTAAAAAAATAAAAGACGGGGCCGGGCGGTGGCGCTGAAGGTAAGGTGTCTGCCTTACCGCGCTAGACTTGGACGGACCGCGGTTTGATCCCCCCGTGCCCCATATGGTCCCCCAGGCCAGGGGCGACTTCTGAGCGCATAGCCGGGAGTAACCCCTGAGCGTCACTGGATGTGACCCAAAAACCAAAAAAAAAAAAAAAAAAAAAGACATTCCTTTTTTGTTGGTTTGTTTTTGTTTGGGGGTCACACCTGGTGATGCTCAGAGGCTACTCCTGGCTATGCACTCAGAAATCGCTCCTTGCTTGAGGGACCATATGGGACACAGGGGGATCGAACTGCAGTCCATCCTAGGTCAACCACATGCAAATGCCCTAATGTGCCACCGCTCCAGCACCTGCTTCATTAGCTTTTAGATTAAAAATGTTCTTACTAAGGGACTGGAGAGATAATACAGCAGTAGGATGTTTGCCTTGCACGCAGATGACCCAGGACCGATCCCCAGCCAGGGAAGACTTCTGAGCACAGAGCTAGACACTTAGGAGTAACCTGTAAGTGTCAGTGGGTGTGACCCAAAAACCAAAAAAAAAAAAAAAAAAAAAGTTCTTGCTGGGTCCAGAACATAGTAGAGGGGTTATAGTGCTTGCCCTGTACACAGCTGATCCCAGTTCAATCCCAAGCACCATATATGGTGCACTAAACACTACAAGAAGTGATGCTCTGTACAGAGCCTGGATGGAGTTCAGAATCAGGAATAAAGTCCTGAGTATCATCAGGTATAGCTCAAATACCAGTCTCCTGTCCAAATGTTCTCACCTATTCTAGATGTTAAGTACTGTTTCAGGTTTTCTTGCTGTTTAAGTTTGTGTGTGACTTAATTTCACATCAACTCTGCCCTCTTTGG
>PVKC010003264.1:0-39735 GCA_004027635.1 Crocidura indochinensis
TTCACTTTCTTTGTCCTCACACAAAATTACTAGATGAACCCCAAATCAGAAAAATTCCTTCCCTTCTCTGGACCTCTTTAGATGCAAATTTCAGCTAGCATCTTTTGTTCTTCTAAGTCAACCCCCCTTTCTTTCTGGCTTGCCTTTCATTCCAAGTTTACTTTAAAAAGGCTAACAAAAATCATAAATTTGTCTTGGCATCATCCACGCCAGACCCCATACTACTGTGTGGTTTCCTCATTTTTACATTCATATCTTCTGTTAGCAAATATTCCTTCCGTCCCGCTTTCTCGCATGAGGCATAAGGACTCATGAAACACAAATATTAACAGTTACAGATATTAGTTGTCTGCAACAGCTTTCTTCATTTCTCTCATATCTGCTGTTATTGAGAAAAAGGATACATACTCATACCTAAAAGCAAGTTTAGCAGACAGATTGTATGACTCAAGTGTGTAGAATAGTCTTGGACAACTTCATTAATCAGAAGTAAAAGGTTATCTGGAAGTCTGCTGTGGATTCTTATGCAACAAATTGGTTTGGCTTTGTGGTTTTTGTTGTTTTTTTTTTAAATAATTTTTATTTATGGAGACAGTGGAGGAAGGATTTATTGATTTTATTTTCTTTGAAATAAATTTTTTTGCAGGGGAGAGTTAGGGAGAAATAGAAAGGAGGAGAGTAAGGGTGAGAAAAGAGAGAATTTTATCTCTTTTCTCTGGCAAAGGAAAAATTAAAGCTACTAATATTTAATCCAAATTAAAAAAAACTAGCATAATTTCTTATCATCAACAGATGACAACCAGCATTGCTGGAATTGAGGTGTAGCTATTACTCCCTGTAAGAAATGCTTGATTCAATTCCCCTCTACTCTTAGCCCATTTTAGTCATTATTCAATGCCTTGCTTGGTACTGGCATTTTATTTTCCTTTTGGTTTCATATTAGAAAATTCATTGTATACTGGTGTTTCTCTAAAAAATAACACACACTTTACCTTTCTACACAAGGTATTTCCTGGTCACACTTCACTTTATCCTTTAACAGCTGACTTTGGATTTTAGAATTAGTTTTTATTAATTCAAACACAGTTTATCACATTTGAATTTTATGAAATTTGATAAACTTTTTGTTTGTTTTGGTTTTTTGGGGGGCCACACCTGGTGATGCTCAGGAATTATCCCTAACTAGGCTCTCAAAAATCTTTCCTGGATGGGGGACCATATGGGATGTTGAGGATTGAACCAAGGTCTGTCCTGGGTAAGCAGCATGCAAGGCAAATGCCATACTGCGGTGCTATTGCTTCGGCCACAAAATTTAACTAACTTTTAAAACAACTTATCTTTGTTTTTATATTGACAAAATGGACTGGATGTACTACTAAGTGTGAAGTTATTGTAAACTGTGTTAACAAATCGTGTTATCTATTAACTAGAATATATGTAATATATATAGCCCTTAAAGGTTAACTATTATTTTATTATTTGTTTAGATCTGATTATTATTCCATAAAATTAAAATTTTATCCATGAAGTAAAGTACTATGTGTTTCTCGATAGTCACAGAACTATTAAAGTACACAATCGCTTGCTTTGGTCTTCCTCAAAAATATGCATTTTTCTTTGTAACAGAATGAATTTCCATATCCTTTCCACCCTAATGGTGTCTCAGTGAGTGTTAGGGTTTTATATTTGGTTTGTTCCTAAGTCAATTCTGACATAATAATTTAATGAGAAAGACATTGAAAATTATATCTAGAATATTTAGTTAGAAATAAGCAAAATAACCCAATAAACTTTTGTTTTTCCTAAGCAGAAGAGCAGTGTTAGAAAAGAACTGACATTCTCCTAAGTATTTTTTTCATCCTATGCAGATGCCAGACAAAGCTCATCTATGATAATACTATATCCCAAAAACATTTTTTCTGACCACACCAACATCAACAGGTGATTCAGAAAGCCAATCCCTCACTATTGAAGTTGATTCCTCTACTGAAAACTTTATTTATTGATTTTTCCTATCTGTTAACTGTACAATCTTCTTGCCGTACAAATACAAAATCTACAAGCCATTTTAAATTTTGCTACCTCCCTGAATAGAGAAAAGGTTTTAATATCCTGTCAATTATAATCCTGCACTATTTTTGAAGCCGTCTTTCTCAATTTTCATTTCATTTTGCCTTGATTTGGACTTTTATGGCATCTTACTTGGGAAAGAACATTGGCTTCTAAGTTTGCCTGCCTCAAGTCCCCTTCAGGTCATTCTATTCAAATTGCTTTAATAAGAGCACAGCTTAAATTGTGCCATTCTTCCTTTTACCACCATCAATTTCTATTCTATTTTCAAATAATTATGTTCTGATCCTCCTAGTATTCAAAATCTCCCATAACTGGCCCTTCACTTTTACTTACCTGATTATCTCTGTCTTTGCATGCAACAACAGTTGCTACAAACCTTTCTCAAAATGATTTATTTTTTATTTTTGGTATTTATTTCTTCACAAGTTCTAATCTGCTGCTTGCTCTCTGTCTCTGTCTCTCCCTATTTAAAGAATATGCTCATTCATTTTATATCAATCACTCTAATGTGCCTCAAAAGCTTTTATTAAAAATTATATGTTCCATGGATTTCTACAGTCTTCTGTTTTTCCTCATAAATATTTATATATCACATTGTGTTATAGCTAGATGTGTGTGACTCACTAAAGAAAAGAAGAAGCTACATGTTAGAAAGAATTTTTGAGCATCTACTTTGTTCATATCGACTTTAGAAATATCTACTATATGAACAGCATATAAATGGAGGGAGGGAAATAGGTAGAATGAATGAAACTGAAATTTCTTTTAAACTCCAGCAGTTCTGATTAAATATTTGAAGATAATATTAAATCTTTTTTACTGAAAAGGAGCTTATGTATGGTCAATAATTATTTATATTCTTATTCTTGTTATAAAATATAAAATTAAATTGAGCTAATAAACAACAGGTTATTTGAATCTATTTACATTTTAATTTAGTTGCAACATTTTTTTAATTTCAAAAGCTTATCCCTGGGATCGGAGAGAAAGAGAGAGTGTAATTGTGTGCATGGAGTTAAAGCTTTTAACTTGCATGTAGTTGACCCCAGTTCCATTCCTACCATGGCATATAACCTTGAGCAGGGGTGGCGAACATGCGGCTCTCAAGCCACATGTGGCTCCCGGCCAAAATGAATGTGGCTCTTTGCCTCTTCTCATTATTTTGTATACTGTGGCTCTTTGCCAAGTTTGGATTTTGTTCTACTGCTTCTGAGGAGGGACATCTGAGGAGACATCTCCGAGCACGGACTCCAGCCCCCAGGCTGCGTCCTCCCGTCTCCCATCCCTCGGAAACAACTACACGGGCCAGCGAGCGGGGGACCCTTGTGTCCCACGTTGTGTCACATCTGGCCATGAGTTCTTAGTGTGGAGGACTCAGCACACCCTCACCATCACTGCAGGATTTTGACCCTCACTCAAAATGGCAAAATGCAATATGTGTTTAATAGATTATTGTTAAAATTATATGCTTTGTGTGAGTGTTTGTCTGTTTTGGCAGGTTACTGTGTGGTGTGACTTTATGACTCTCACAGTTTAAAATTTTGACTCTTTGTGTCAAACTTGTTCACCACCCCTGTCCTTGAGCATTTCTGGAAGTGATTCTTGAGCACGGAGTAAGACCTAAGCATCCCTGAATACCCTCTAAACACCATCCCCACATAAAATAAGTTTGTCACTATACTATCACAATATAGAAATGCAGTTTGAAAACAACTACTAGAATTAGGATTTCCGCAACTGTCTCAAGATAATGAGTAATTTCTTGTCTTCATTTCGGATTTATGATATACTGAGCAACAATTCCTCATTTTGCCTGTTATATCTTAGTTAATTAGAAGCGAGAAAGTCAAGAAGGATCACAGATCAAAGAACATAAAGATAAAAATGACTCAATAGCTTGTAAATTTGATATTGTTTTTAAATACTTATTTCCATCCTTTAGCATAAAATGAGTAATGCAAATGAGTGAATTTTTTAAGGTACCTAAAAATTCTATTGCCCCCTCAATTTTTCTTTAAACAATCTGGCACCTATTTAAATGAAATAGATAAAACTTAAGGTCATTCTTTAGTTATTCTAAATAAAAAAAAATAGAGTCATGCTTCATTGAATCCCATTTAGGAAAATATTTAGATTTGAAACTAGGAAACTACTTTGTAATTGAGATACCATGGGAGAACTGAAATTCAATATAGGTTGTTGTGGAAAACAAAACAAACTCCATTTACTCAAAATACACTACAAGAAATGCATGAAAGCAGCACTTCAACTTATAAGTCAGGAAGGAGTTAGGCCAAAGAGCCACCAATGTTACTCCTGCCTTGCCATTATAACAAATATGCACATCCAGCAATGTTATGATTATCATAATCCAAACAACCTATTTCACACAGTCAAACTTTCTGTTCTTACAGCTTCCACACAGTGGTAGCCATCACAACATTTTCCCATAATTTTTCTCACCTTTTCACTTCTAGAATAATTTTTCTAGGAACAAAATAAGATGATTGAAGTTATTAGTTCAAGATCCATAGTTCAGAAAATTGATTAGGAAACGTACAGTAGATTTGATATCTAACAAAATGGACAGAGTGCTCAGATGTAAAATAAATGTAAATAACTAGGCAAAAATAAAACAAGCAACTCCTGAATAGTATTTACCACTATCAAGGGTCAGATACTATCATGAATTCAACTTGCTTTAAATTTCTAAGTCTTTACATAAGCACCTTTACAATGGAATTGGGTTATTAGTTGTTCATGTTACTATTTAGGATATGAGCACAATATAATTTCAGTGCGTTGGCACTCAAAGCACCAAAAATTCAAGGCATGTTTTTTTCTATTTTTTTCCCTTCATACTCAGTAGTTCTAAGTGTTATTCTTGATCTGTGCACTAGGGTCCCTCCTGAAGGTGCTCAGGGGACCATGTTGTACCCTCTATATCAAAACCTGAGCATCTGGCATGCAAAGGATACTAGCAGACTGTTGAACTATTTTTCCAGCCCCACGACATTTTCATAACTAATTGAAGGGTCCAACAACTATGCCAAATGACCACATTTTAGTGACTCAGAGAGCATTCTTCAAATGTGGCTTTCTGAGAGCTATGACCAATATGCAAGTGCTGGCAAACAACATCTAATTATTCTCTTCATTAGTGACCTTAGGCAAACAAAAGTACTTTCAAGTTTGCCATTTTTTTTGTCAATCTGTTTCCTTCTTATGCCTTATAGTTTTGCAGTTCATCATAAATATAAGGAATCTATTAAGTAGTCTTGCTACGAATCAGATAGTGTGGATGATATTTGAACATTTCTACTACCTAGTACTTAAAATGCTAATTCATTCTTGCCCAGGAGCAACTGGAACATCTGGCGCTACTTCTAAGAGAAGTCACTGGTGCAATTCGCCTTCTGAATGGGAATGTGATGGGTGAGCTGGAGGGTAAACCAGTGGCATCTGTGATAGAGAACAGACACAGTGAAAAAAGGAAGCAGAGATTATAGTAACATGTTTCTATAAAAATGGCTGGAAAAGTCTAAAAATGAGTCTCATCTATTTTAAATAAAAATTAGAAACCTTGACCTATGATTATTGAATAAATCAAATTTTCCCTCCTTTTTGAACATGAGTATCTTAAATAAGTGTAAGGTGGTAATTTGCATCATTCTTTATCTTATGGTCTGTCACCACGTCTGAATTTAGACACTTAAGTTTCAGCGGTTTTAAGCATAAATAACTTAAAAATTGGTGACCAGATCTTTGGGATTATTTATGCTTATAGAGGGAAGAAAACAACTTATTTACTTAAGTTGTTATGTAAATTATTTATATAAAAATTCTCAGACAATGTTGTGATATTTTGCCAATAACTCACAAATCCATCTGATTAGTCACAGAACAAAGTCTTGGAAGCAAAGCCCTAGGCTTTGGGATTTCCATCAAACCTTATTAAGTGAAGTCTTTTACAACTAAACATATGGCAATTTTTTGAAATATGAAAATTGTACCCCACAGCAATACCCTCACCTTTTCTCTGTCAATATCACAAAATTCATCATTATATACTGTGTGTTCAACATAACATAACATAACATAATTTTAATGCATTAGCATCTTAAAAACTAGAAATAAGAAAGGCTATGGGTAGACAGTACAAAGGGTATGGAACTTGCTTTACATGTAGCCAATTTAGGTTCAATCCCTGGCACATACAAAGACCCCAGTAAACTGTCATGAAAGATTCTCCCATGTGCAATCTAGGAATAAGTTTTGAGTATCACTAGTGAGTCCCCAAAAGATAGATAGATAGATAGATAGATAGATAGATAGATAGATAGATAGATAGATAGATAGATAGATAGATAAGATAGATGAGATAACTACAAAGGTATAATAATACTAGCTTTTATGTTTTTGAATGTATTCATCTCAAATCCTGTAGAAAACACAAAGTACAGTTACAATTCATAGTCAAAATAATACTACCTTCTTAATTGTCTATGTATATACCTGATTGAGATATTCATTTCTCTATTGCTACAGTCCCTTGTACTTTTGAAATCCTTGAAGGACACCTGTGAGTATCTCTGATAAGACAAGTAAGTTATCAGAAATTGCCTTTTTAAAATATGTAATTGCGGTTATTTCTTATTACATTTAAGAGCATTTTTCTGAGAAAATTCTTGATTTACAGCTTTATTTTTATTTTTTTAGCACTTTGACTATAGAAGTTCTTTGTTTTTATGTTTCAAAACTTTTAATGAGAAATATGCTGATTTCCTCCAAGACACTTTGTAAGTGACACTTTGCTACTACTACTCCTTCTTCAAAGATTCTTTATTTATATTTTAAGATTTTACTTAAACCATTGTGATTTACAAAATCCAACATAGTTGGGCTTCAGACATACAAAGAATCAGGGACAATCCCACCACCAATGTCCACCTCCCTCCACCAAAGTTCTCCAAATGCATCCCGAACTATTCCCTAACCCCCAGCATGCCAATATAACAGGCCTATTTTAAAATTTGATGGTTAAAGATCGTTAAAGTTTGAGTATCTTGATTCCATTGTTGTTGCCTTTGACTCAGATATTTTGTTTTGTCCCTTTTTAATATTACCAATGCACCTGAGAATGCTTGGCTCCTGGCTCTCATTCTTCCATATTTGTGTTTCTTCTCTTCCACACAGTTTCTTTTCTTCTCCTCACTATACTCTGGGGCTAAGGGTGTGCTAGACAATACCCATTTAGATCATTGCATTTCTTCAAGCGTTTATTCTAAATACTACAGATAAGTGATATTCTGTATTTATCCTTCTTCTGGTTTACTTCATTTAGCATAATATCTTCCAGTTCCATCCATGTTGCTGCAAACTGCATGATTGCATCATTTCTTACAGCTATGTAGTATTCCTTTAATATATGTACCACATCTTCATGATTCACCTGTCTATTGCTGGACATCTAGGTTGCACACCACTATTCATTGCAGCACTCAAGACTTGGAATAAACCTAGATATTCAACAAGGATTCTCTCTTTATGGTTTGAAATATTGATCTTTATTGTTTCATGGTATGTTTTAGAGTTCATCCTGGATTCATTAAGCTTCTTAAATATTTATATTAATCCCATTTGTCATGTTTGGGAAGTTTTCAGTCATTATATCTTCCAATATTCTCTGTCCATTTTTCCCTTCTCCAATTACTCCCATGATACATCTGCCTTTTGATGTGACAATAATCCAGAAATCTCTTAGGCTTAGTCATTATTTTTTCTTCCTCTATCTAGGACTTGATATTTCCAAATATTCTATCTTCTAATTCTCTGATTGTTTCTTCCATAAGATCTTTCTTCTGTGTGAAAATCATTATAATTTACTAAGCAAACATTCCCAGGCAATTAAAGATTTAAACTGAGTTACATAGTTATAAAATATTTATGACATAATGTAATTTACATGAGATAGATTCTTCTATCACAGTGCTATTAAAGTGGGGAGATAGATTTCTGGTGCTCCCCAATATTTCAAGAATATTTTCCTTGTTTTTTAATTTTTTTGTTTTATTTTTTTTTAGAATTAGCACATATCTGTGTGAGTTTATCTCATGTACTTGAGTTATTATTTTCTTAAGCCAAGCACTAGCCTGACTGGTAAGAACTCTGCCAGAAAGAAAGTTGGTTGGCTTCCATAGCTCGAGGTGATGAGAAAATCAAGGTATATCAGAAATCAAGTGAGAAAGGAAATTTGTGAGCTATAAAGGGTAGTCCAAGAAAGAAGCTGACTTAAAATGCCTTTGGGTAGATCAAAGGATAAGAAGAACAAAGAAATGAGAATGGGAAACTGTGGGCCAGGAATTCATTAAAGCAGATAAGAGCAGCACTTCTTGGAAACAGGAAATCTCTTCCTATCCTCTATAGTACAAAAAAGCTGAATGCAATGAAAATGCTAGTAAAAGCATATTTACTGAAAATAAATTTAAATTAAAACACTATAGTGTACAGTGTCAGTATTTTTTTGAAAACTATAAAATCCTTTGGTAATCAAGTTCTAAATTGTAACATATTTTCCAAAATATTCAAAGATTTTAAAGTGCTGTCCAGATTGTAAGAACCTCATGGCAAGAAAATTTTTACTAAATGTGTTACTTATGATATATGTTCTGCTCACTTCTTAGATATTTTGACAAATAAAACATAATTCCTATGTCCAAATGACACAGTTTCCTATCTGTCACTATCTTTTATTTTTCCCCTTTAAATGTTCTCAAAAATTATATTGAAAAGTTGTTTTATTTCTACTTAGGGGATCTTTCTTTACATAATGGCATCTGAAACACCTCTTTCTATATAATATTTTATAAAAATTATATGTAACTCATAATAAATATTCAAAAATGTCAATGCTTGCTTATTTTTCTTACTCATTATTTTTCTTAGATATGTCAGTAATGGATGGATGAATAAAATGTCAGAGAGACTGATAAAAATGTTTGTGTAGCAAAGAATATTAGTCCACAAAAAATGTGACAAGCTTTCAAAAATAGTATATTATTACTGGGGGTTTACCCATCCCGTGATGTTTAGGGGTTACTCTTGCTCAGAAACCACTTCTGGCAGTGCTTAGAGGATGTCAGGAATTCATCCAGTTGACCACATGCAAGGCATGCACCCTACTTGTTGTATCATCACTTTAGCCCCAATTTTCATTTATGTTTTATATTAGAATTAAAATAAATAAAAAGATGATAGTATATGTCTATAGATATATTAAAATTAGAATTAAAATAAATAAAAAGATGATAGTATATGTCTATAAATATAGCAACAGAATCTTATATTCTTAATTAAGACAATGATTTTTATAAGTCACATATTAGGTTTTTAGCTTACATGTGAAGTAGTCACTGTTGATAATTACAATACCCAGTACATTTTAATCATTCGATTTTCTTGTTCAAGAAGGTGTTTAAAGGTTAGGTTTTAACTATGAGAGTTAAAATTATGGCTTTTGGAATCACATTTGCATCATATTCTAAGTTCTATTACTTATTAATTCTGTAACCTGAAACATTAATTTGCTTTATTTGTGACTTTTATTATTTACATATATATATAAAGAAATTAATTATGAGAACTAAGTGAAAAATAAAATACATATAATTTCTTTTCTGCTCTTTTTTTTTTACAATTTTAGCAGCTGAAAAACTTTCCTAGTTCCAGATATGAGGAAGAAGAATGAAATAGGCAGAAGATTATAAGTTCACTATATAAGATATCAGTTTTCTTATAAGATATGATAACTTATAAGATATAAGTTCATCTAGTTTACTATGTTTGGTTTTACTTTTTTTTTGGTGGGAAACACCCAGTAGTATTCCGAATTTACTTCTGACTCTACACTTCTGAATACCTCCTCATAGGGAGTGCTGTGGATTGAATCCTTGTCAACCACATCCAAGGCAAACTCCCTATCCACCATATTATCATTCTGGCTTTTGACTTAAAAAAACTTAACCTAATAAGATTATAGGTCTGGAGAAATAATACAACTATCAGGGCATTTGCCTTTCATCTCATTGGTCAGGGTTCAATCAACAGCACCCCATATATTTCCCAAGGTCTGCCAGGAATAATGATCCCTGATCCATGAGTATTTACTGAGAATCACCAGATGTCTTTCAAACACACAGACACACAGACACACACAGACACAGACACACAAACATATACACACACAAGTGCAACTTGCTATTAAAAAAATAATACTGAAACATTAAAACATAAAGAAATTATGCTTATTAGCACTGACATTAAACCCTGAAAGACACTGTGATTTTAAATAGAAAGTAAAATTACTGGGAAGCATTCAATAAGAATTTGAGAAGCTTATGTACACTGAAAACTAGCTGCCTGTTATTTTTTTATTGTTGAGTTGGGAGTGAGTAGATAGGGAGGAAGAAAAAGAGAATTTTTTACAATCAAATACGTTAAGGGGAATAAATTCATTACTATATAGAGACCAGTAATAGAAGACCAAAACACTTTATCAGAAATTGGAGCTATATCATATTTCATAGATATTTCAGCCATTACTAAATCACCCTAGCAAGCTATCTTTCAAAACAGCAACCTGCAACCTTAGAGGCTAAGCTTTACTGTAATATTCAATACAATGACAGCATTTCTACATTGAAATTCTGCTACAGAGCATTACATATCTGGAATCAGTCATCTAGAGATTAAGTAAACTCATAAAAGGTAATAACCCACTTTCCCAGTATCTGTCCTTGGTGATTATATATAGGAGGAAGAGTAATAGCAGCTTTTCAGCTTAACGTGGGTCAACATTTGGGGAGGAATAGAGATGTCACAGCTGAAATTAAGATAGCCACTGAACTGGTAAAATGGTTAAACCTAAATTCTTCATCACCATACTCAACATGATCAAGAAATAAGAACTAGGATAACAATGCAATCAAGAGTACTATTATATTACATTATATTGATGTAGAAAAATAGCTATAGATATGAAGCAATACTTAAGTGCATTGAATAGCATGTATCTAGCACCAAATATGCTATGCATTTGGTCTTTGTTACCTTAAATAATTTGTCTTCACTGTCATAATTGGCATCACAATGTTCAACGTCATCTTTGTCAATAAAGATATTATGGATAGGAATTCTGAGTCGCAAAAAGTAGAAAATCCAATAGCATCTAGCAGAAGAAAGCATTTGAGAAAATAATAAGTGAGAGAATAAGAACTCCTGAGTTAGGGTATCAATATAGTTAAGTACCGATTTTCTACTGCAGTGGATTAACTGAGAAATTACAAAGTCCAACTTGATAATTTTTGCAGCCTCCTACACTGAAAATAAGAAAAGTTTCTCAAAATACAATCATTTGTACTTTGTACTTATTTAGTACTGATTATCAGAATAGTCAGCTGTCAAATTTGATGAATGCCAACATCTGCTACTCTATGTAATTTTCCTCGAAGGAAAAGCTCATTGGTGTGCCAGTGTCAGAATGTAAGGACTGAATGTATGCTCTGGAAAGCAAAGCTGACATTTGTTGTCTGCCTAGAGGAGTATTTTTGATTATATATTCATTCTTTGATGGCATACAGGTCAGCTTGGGTCTCCTGCACAATAAACATCTCAAGAGTTTAATGATTTGAATGGCACAATTTCTCACAGAAAGACTGAGATAACAAACATCCAACTTCAAATTATCTCTATGGAGAATGACATAGCTACAGTAAACATTGTTTCTTCTTGCTCACTCAGATATTTTCCACAATATTATGCATGTTTTGAAGTCCCAGTTTAGCACATGCTTGTGCTTAAATGCTCTAGGCCAGCTGAGTCGGGCAGCACTGAGAAGAATTTCAGGGTTATTCAATAGGTGGTTGGAAGTGAGGAGTCAGTAAAGAGTTGGTACTCAGACCAGACACACTAAAGAGTAGTTGGAACTGAATTCAATTTATTGGGAGTTCAGCTTGCTTCATATTTAAGCAAATATTATCAATAATAGGAAGTTAGTTGAGGCCTGAGCAGTGGTGCTAGAGGTAAGGCTTCTGCCTTGTAAGTGCTAGCCTAGGACGGTCTGCAGCTTGATGCCCTAACATCCCATATGGTACCCCAAGTCAGGATTGATATCTGAGCACACATCCAGGAGTAATCCCTGAGCATCATTGGGTGTGGCCCAAATAAACAAAAAATAAACAAAAAATAGTAGGAAGTTGGGTAGATCAAATGTGACGGTTTTTTTTGCTATAAAATAAACATGATGTGTCAGCACAATCATTAGACAGCTATTTAAACATTATATGTATATTATAAATTCTTTGCTATCAGTTTCATTTACCATAAATGAAAATCAGAAAAATACTTAACATTTCCTCTTGGATATAATTTTTTTTTTGGTTTTGGGCCACACCCGGAGGTGCTCAGGGGTTACTCCTGCTGTCTGCTCAGAAATAGCTCCTGGCAGGCACGGGGGACCATACTGGGTATAATTTTTGCTAGTCAACAAAAATTAGAAGAATACTTATTCTTTCCTGTTGGATGTGATTTCCATTAGTCAACTATTAGTCAACAAAGTACAATTCATTCTTTATTTAATATTATACCAAAGAGCTATTGTAAAAAGAAGGAAGATGTAATTAAAAGACCAAATACAGCTGTGGCCTACACAATACTAAATAACTGACTAAAATATTATTATTGATTCTTCCAGCTAGGAAAAATATTGTAGATTATTTTATCAGCTGAGAGTAAGTAAGGTATGTTCAGCAATTCTTGTTTTAATGCAAGGGGCAAAGGCACACAGTTTTTTTTATATTTACTCAGCATTATAAATTCTCATCATACATTAATGTTTAGTAAGTTCATTGTTTCTATCCTGCCAAGGGCTAACCTAGGGCACAACTGGCCTTTTCTCAGCAGTATCTGACAGGACCGCACCCCCTTTTTCAGGGTTGAGGTTTGGTCTGCACCCAGCTGTCCTGCTGGTATTCCAATACCATACATACACACATACACATTTTTTAAAAATCTTCTCTCATTGCTAGAATGTAGATAATGATTTTTGTTTCTGCTTACCAGTCATGCTGGCATGCAATAATAATTTCAAGGTAGTTAAAATATGTAGAAAAGACTGATGGCAGAGGTTGATTAGTTCTGTGTTTTGTGTATTGGTGAAACCTTCTAGAATGCCAAAGAAACAGTTATTTTAATGACAGTAGTTCTATATACCGTAAATTCAATCTGAGTAAATTCTTATTAATTCAGCTATAACACTACCTTCCTGCTGCCTATCCAAGGATTCTATACAATACTCAGTAGTTTTCTTAATACCATAATAAAAATATTCTCCAGTACTTTTGAGCTAAATAGGGTAACTGACTATGAATGAAGTATTAAATAGAAAGACAGAAAGATATAGAGAAAGAGCTTTCACTGTTCATCAGTAGTTATCCTATCAAATTGAAAGCTATTAGTCTCACCTTATTATAGACTAGATGCATTCTCACAGGTTATCAGCCTCATCAGAAGCCAAATAACCACTTTAGTAGTTACATAAGGACAAGGTATGCATTTATTTGGTCTTATCTTTTTAGTATAACTTCCTATGATCATTTAAGTGTGGTCAAAGGAGCGTTAAGATATGGCAGTTCAGAATTGAGACACAAATTTACACAAATCACATGGTGGAGAAACAATCACTTCCGAAGGAAAATCAAAGTTCTAACTTTAAATAAAGAGTACTTGGTGCTGAGCATATCAAAACAACAAATTATTCTAAGTGTCTTGGAGGTAGAGGCTTGTGGAGAGATGAGGTGAAGTTTGGGTCTATACAGTGCAGAGGATTTACTTGTGACTCTATAGTCAATAGTAAGTCTTGGTAATCATTTCTTGGGTGAATATGTGCATTGTCATTATTACAAACAGGATTAAGATGAATTCAAAGCAACTGCCATACCACTTGTTTTATTTGTGGCCCAACACTCTTTTATTTCATCATGATATAGTCATGATATATCTAGTTGAAGAAACTTCTGAAGCAAAAACAGTGTTATTTTTTTTTAGCAATTGTTAACTTAGTAATTTAAAATTTATCTTCAATGAACTAATGATTTTTTATAAATACATGTTTTATTATAGTTTAGGTAGCATGATTAGTGTTTACTTTATGGTATACAAAGACTAAAAACTTTTAATATTTGACAATGGCACAAGAAAATCATTCAAAGAGGTAGAGCACATGCATAGGAGCTACAAGGTCCTTAGATTTATATCCAGAACCAGGGGGAGTACCTACCTCAAAAAAGAGCTGTAGGGGGCTGGAACAACAGCACAGCAGGTAGGGCAATTGCCTTACATATGGTCAACCCAGGTCAAATCCTCGAAATCCATTTGGTCCCCAGAGTCTGCCAGGAGTGATTCCTGAGCCAGAGCCAGTAGTAATCCCAGAGCCAGAGTCAGGAGTAATCCCTAAGCTAGACTGTGACCCAACAACAACACCAACAATAACAAAAATAGAAGATAAATAGCTGTATATAAAGCAATTTGGAAGAATGATAATGGAGTAGTCATTAGATAAGTTGGTCAAAGGATGAACTTTTAAGTAATTAAATTCAACTACCATCAATGTCAGCTCCATCCCTTCAAACTATGTCCAGTCTCCTCAGGTGTAGCTGTTGATACAGGACTCTCCTCTTCGTTCACTTTTCATCTTTAGTGCTCTAACCATTCCCTTGTACTATAAAGATAAATATCTGTAAAAGTGATGCTGTAGAATCAATATTGATTAGTAGTAACATAGTTAATTATTAATAATTAATAAATGTAATTGGTGCTAATCATTTCTCCCAGGATCAAAAGGTTAGAGGGAATTTACTATTGTTTTATTACTCATTATTACTATATTACACTACAATATTATTTTTATGACTATATTATCACAAACAGAAAATACTAAGATAAATTTACTATGAACTTTTATGTATATAAGCTGTGATTTGAAATGACTAATATATATTGCTATACACTTACACTTTGATTATGTAATAGGAGAGTATCATGCTTACAAAAGCATAAGCATGATTGTTCATAGGAATCTACACAACTATCGTATTTGCTGGCGTATAAGACGACTATTGAAACGAAAAAAAAAAAAAGTCAACCGAAAATCAGGAGTCGTCTTATACGCTGAGTATATCCGGAAAAATGTCTCGATATGCCGCCAAACGAAAATCATCTGGATATTGCCATGAAAACGAACGAACTTTCCAACTCGATCCTGCACCAATCACTGCAAGGCTGCTCGGACCACCTCTCTAACTCTGCCAATCCAAGCAGGCTTTTGATGCATGCATATTAGACAATGTTCTGTACCCGAATCTACACTGTCAAAAGTCTGCTCAAATGGGCCAGAGTCAGAGAGGAAGTCTATTCCAGTATACCCTTTGAACCTTTGCTTGTTGTAATTGGCTCACTGTGGTACATACAGTTGTAGCACAGGAACATTCTGTCTTACACATCGAATATAGGCCTAAACCTATGTTTTAACTGTAAAATTAGGGGGTCATCTTATACTACCAATCATCTTATACCCCACAAATATGGTATTTTGTTTTTTTTATTCAGGAGAGAAGCTTTCCAGGTTCAATGGCAGTTAATTCAACTAACTTATGCTACCTTAATACTTAGATAATTTACACTTTATAAAAAAAGCCTAAATATATCCTCCCATGAGTTGGAACAAAAATTCAGCTTGTGCTCACTGTGGAACTTGAGGTAAAATTCTTTCTAAGGTTAGAAATTATGCCTAATATATGCAATGTTTCTCTTTTGTAATGCTAATTAAAACAGGAACTGAAGTAGACATCCTATATAGGTTATTTATGCTGAACTACCTGTACCACCCTTCATTTTCATCAAAACAAAATACCAAACCGATTTTGGTTTGCAAAATCGGGTTGTATTCTCTTTCTCTTCATTGCTATATGAATCAACACTTTATAGGAGGAAGAGCTGAGGACAATGTGAATTGAATGTTAATTGTCATGTCTCATTTAGCCTCTACAGAAATTTATATTCATTGTAATTTAGATAACTGCATAAAGTTTTAAGCATTAAAACTAAAAGTGTTCTTATTTATTGCTTAAAATGTGAATACGACTGACCTCCAGCCCAAACAAGCTGCCATCTTCTTGTCCTGAGAATAAGCTATAACCACCACTCCTGCTGACTCATTCTATGTGGCCCTTTTTGCTCAACCATTCCCCCCAATATAGCCTGAAGCATTCTTCTGAATTCAGGTCCAGAACGCCCCCAACTCGAGTAGACTACCTGAACCTGTACTGCTGCAAATCATCTCTTAAACTCAAGTAGACCATGATGTGGGATGAAAATATACCTGAATCTCATTCCCTGACCCCAGATTATCTCAAAAGACTTAATGGGATATCTACATTTTCTAGGTATGTTTGATTCCTAAACAGCTATACTTCTAGTGTTTCTATTCCCCAAAGCAAAGATAGCCTCCTCCATCCATTTTCCCCTTTTAATTCTTAATTATTTATTTTATTTTATTTATTTTATTCTGGTTCTGCTTAACATGAATTTCTTGAAGAAAGTCTAGCTTGGTATAAAATAGCTGAGGCCAAAACCATGAGTTGGAACAAAAAAAAAACTGCAATTTCTACCACTTAATGCAACAAAAATATAATATGGCATTATTTCTTCTTTCATAGGCACACTAAGATAAAAAAGTTTTTGGTATAGAAACAGCTTTTATCTAATAGGAATAAGAACTTATAAATTTTATTTTATCTTATTGAATAAATTTATTTAAAGAAAATGTAGCATAGTTGACATAACTGATCATAATATGGGTTTTGAGAAAAAACTAAAAGTCATTTTTGCAACAATCCTCAGAGACAATGAAAAGAGGGCTAGAACTTCCAGCTCACTTCATGAAGTTCACCACAAAGAGTGTCGAGTGCAGTTATAGAAATCACTACACAGAGAGCTACCCTAATCATGTGAATGAATGAGGGAACTGGAAAGCCTGTCTGGAGTACAGGTCGGGGTGGGTTGGGAGGGAGATTTGGGACATTGGTGGGGGGAAAGTTGCCCTGGTGAAGGGGGTGTTCTTTACATGACTGAAACCTAATCACAATCATATATGTAATCAAGATGTTTAAATAAAGAAAAAAAATATGAAAAATTAAATAAATAAAATAGAAAATCTGAAAAAAAGAGAATTGGATAAAGAAAGTTCATTAGCAGTTATATTCATGAAAATTATTTTATCACCAATAAAGTTGTTAATATAATTGTAGAAGTTTTAGTATGCTTTATTTAAAGATAGCAAATTTCCAAAAAAAAAGGTCCCCTGTGCCTGCCAGGAGCAATTTCTGAGCATGGAGCCAGGAGTAACCCCTGAGCACTGTCGGGTGTGACCCAAAAACCAAAAAAAAAAAAAAAAAAAGGAAATATGTGTGTGTGTGTGTGTGTGTGTGTGTGTGTGTTTGTGGCAATTGTTTACATAGGCAGAACAAAATATGGTAGAAATTGGGAGGAAAACCTTTCGCCTAAAAATAGGGAGTCCTCACCCCTGAAGTATTTTGGCATAAGACCAATGCCACAGTCTAGGCCTACTAGGTTGTCCAACCCCTTAGATATTCTTTGTGGTCCCAGTAATAGCTTTTCACCAGCACTGTTGTTGCTGTTGGGTTTCTGTAGCTATAGATCCTGGCTTCTGTGCAAATCCTTTGTTGAAAGCTGGGTGGTGTATAACGTCTTTTGGTTTTATTTCACTATTAGGTAGCACTGCAGAGAATTCTGCCCTAACAGCAGACTATTGCTGCTCCTAGGTCAGGGTTTCGTAAATACCATCTTTGGAGTAAGTCAGTGGCATGGAGATAGTGGAGCCTTCCTTTTTAGAATTTTTTTTTTTACTCCTAGTTTCACACTCAGAAATTGCTCCTGGCAGGCTCTGGGGTCCATATGGGATGCCGAGATTCGAAACAACGACCTTTCCTCCATGCTACCTCTCCGGCCTACCTTATTAGAATTCTTATTCCTGGTGATGGTGTAGGAAACCATGTTTGTTTCCACAGATGCAGTCCACAGTTCAGGGGTGAATGATCAATGTCCAATCAACTGAAATGTAAGCCAACTCACTATGGCAGGTAGAACTCATAAATTTTATAATACAGGGCAACTCACACCCTAGACACTTGTAATGGGGATTCTACTTAGATTGCATGAGACCGGACATCAATTGTCCAACCCCAAACCCTGGATTTCAACTTGAAAACTGACAAAGTTACCTGTATGAGAACCAGGAACCAAACTCCCCCAGGGGGAGTCCCTAATAGCACTCTGATACCATCTTGTGCCAGGCATAGGTGCATGATAAGCAAACAGCAACAACTGGATCTAAGTGCAGGTTCTTATCTTATCACCTAATGGTAAGATTTGATTAGAAGACACTCTGCTTTTGACCTGTGCAAAGATCAAGATCACCAATCACAGAAGATTGCAACAATCATAACAGACCAGAACTTCTGGAGCCATAAAGAAAGATTCCATTCTACACTTTGTCTTAGGACCTGTGAAAAAAATAAGATCTCTAATTACAGAAGACTGACCTTGACAACCACAACTAAGCAGAAAATTTCCTGACACCATAAAAAAAAAAAAAACAGAGAACAAAAAAGAGTCCCTCGGGTTTGAAATGGGCATGGCCTTAACCTAACATTGATCTCAATACCATATGCTTCAAGGATAGAGAAACCCTGTATTTCTTAGGCCAAGGGTATCTCCTTTCTATTTCCCTAATTGCAGTCCTATGCAAAAATTAAAAAAAAAATCTTGCCACACCAGCTCCCCCCCCTATTTTTCTTTTCTTTTTTTAATTTGATGTATTTTGTTTTTTCTTTTTCTTTCTTCTTTTAAATTTAAATTCATAGATTTTGCACAAGGGCTCATTCTCAATTTATTTTTCCTGTTTCAACAGAACCATATAACACAAACCAGCTTGTCCTGACTCATAAATCGAGAAAAAAAAAGTGGATGGTAACAAAGACAAGCAGGCTCATGAACATTTAGTGGATAGAAAATAAAATAAATAAGATCAGACCTAAATATCCTCGCCACAGTCAGTGACAATAGAATCAAGAGACCTAAACTACAAAAGCTATACACAAAAGGGACTTGTCACACTATGCAGTTCAGGGGGCTAAAGGTGGAGACAGGTGAATCATGTTTGGAACAGGGGCAGATGGAGGTCAATACTGGTGGTGGGAATTGTCCTAATTCACTGTCACTTTGTACCTTCAATATAACTGTGAAAGACTTGTAATTCACATTGGTCTCAATAAAAAATATAAAATATATTTAAAATATTTAAAAAAAAATGCCACCAAACTTTAGGAGGGAATCAAGAAAACAGCAAGGGGTTAGAATGGAAGGGTGCTGTCCAAGGTACCGAAAATGTCTTGTAACTTCAGGCACATTGGTGAAATCCTATCAAATGGAATTGTCCTCACCAAACATTTTCTTTTCTTGGTTAGCATTTTCTTTGTCTTGGTTTGAGCAGGGATATGTTGCATATTTAAGAGTACTTACTGTATCATCAAAATAAGGAATTATTCACATTTTGTTACTCTTTTAACATAAAACATTAAGAAAGCAATTTCTTCCTAAAATGTTTTATTATATGTGACTTTATATGGTTTTCACAAAAGGGGCTGAAATATAGTACAATAGGTACAATGCTTTTCTTGCATGCAGCCAACCTGAGTTCAATCTCTCTAAATATATCTATATATATATATATCTATATATAGATCATATAGAGGATATATATATATATATGTATATATATATATATATATCACATATCCTCTATATGATCTCTGAATATCACCAGGAATGATCCATGAGAGCAGAGCCAGGAATGATCCATAAAAATTGCTGCTTGAGGCCCTAAATAACAAAAAACTATTCTTAAACGGTCATGGCTTCCAGCAATCTTTTATACCCTTTACAGAGAGTGTCCACATACACTTTTTAGTGATAAATAAAATCAGGGCCAGATCGATGGCACAGCGGTAGGGTGTTTGTGTTGCTTGTGGCTGACCAAAGACGAACCATGGTTCAATTCCCCAGAGTCCCATATGGTTCCTCAAGCCAGGAGTAACCCATGAGAGTCACCAGGTGTGACACAAAAATAAAAAAAAAATAAAGAAAGGGGTTCTTTTGTCAATCACTGCAGCCCTAAAAAAGCAATTCATAGTAAAGTTACTAAATCAGGAAACAGGTATAGGGGCGATAGAACAGAGAATTAGACTATACTGGCATTGCATATTTTGTTTTGAACACTATCAGGAGCAATCCCCAAACACAGAGTTAATGGTAATTCTATAGCACTGCCTGATATAGTCCCCAAGCCAAGAGGAAATAAAAGAGAAAACAGATATAAATGAACTGGAATGACTTGAGAACAACTTAAGATGAAAGTGACTGCTTGTTTATAATAATATTGAGAAAGAGACAACTGAGACAATGGTAATAAAAAATATCTGTGCCAAGAGTCCAAGACCAGAAACTAATAAAATGGTTCATAAAATATATCTGTGGAAATAACGTATTCAGATAAAGATCAAAGCTTCAATTTACCAATATGAGATGCTATAGATACCTGAAGCATCCTGTGTATATGATATAAGCTGCAGCAGGTTATTCAGAGAAAAGCATGACTCAGCCTTTTCTTCTTTCAGCCCAGCTGGTTCCACAAGTGAGGACCTAGATCCTGACACCTTGGCTCACTTTGCAGTTGACTGAACCTTTACTGAGTAGTTTTTGAATCATCCTTTACTAGCAACTCGATAGTGTATTTTTATTATTGTCACATGCAATGTGCAGCAAGACCAGTAATTATTCTGTAATCACTTGATTGGCTTGAGTTCTAAGTACAAATGCATTCTTCAAGAACAGCATAATATAGGCAGCATCTATACAACATACGTGTAGTAACAAAGTAGAATCAATGGAAAATGTTTTGTATTACCTATGAAACAGGAATGGATGTGTCTTCACATCATTCTCCCGCTAGTCCTCTCTCTTTTCAGTGTTAATGATTCAACCAAGGACCTCACGTTTTCAACGCAAGTGTTCTAATACTGAACTACCATTACCCCCCAGTATTCAGAAGAAGACATTCTCCTTGAAGAAGAAAAAGATTGTCAAAATTTT
Organism: Crocidura indochinensis; assembly: GCA_004027635.1. NCBI lineage: Eukaryota > Metazoa > Chordata > Mammalia > Eulipotyphla > Soricidae > Crocidura > Crocidura indochinensis. The sequence goes on from PVKC010003264.1 coordinate 21,358, forward strand.
TATAAAATTGGACTTTTATATTAGTTACTTGCTAATATGTCTTCAAACAACTTTGCATCCCATAGGTCAGAAAGAAGATTTTATAGACCTGCCCATAAATTCGAATGGAGTATTTCAAGTTTATTGAAACCCTGAGTGATGATAAGCATCCAACATTCAAGTTCCTATCTAAGGTAGATCTAAGATTCCAAGTCAATAGGATCAATAGTGATTGGTGCAATCACTATTTTTGCAGTGATGCAACCAGAATGAATTGCATTAGTTAGAAGCTCTGTAATGGAAGAATTATTGAAGCTATTTCTATGTAAAAGCAGACATACAGGGGAATGTTATATCTTTTCAGTTACACCAGACAATTTACATAAATGATATAATATAGTCCCTCCTGTAATGTTAGGTCCTTGATGGGCTTGAGGAATTATGCTATGCTTAGGATTGTACCTGGATCAGCTGAATGCAAGTTTTCTACTTGCTGTATTATTCTTCCAGACTGCTGACTTATTTCTTGTCTTCAAACTTTGCTCCTAAATTCTATACAGTTTTTTTTTCTATTGTATATATTTGTTTTGAAGTCTCACCTATAGTTAGTTGTTCAGGGACTATTCCAGGCTCTGCACTTACGTATCACTCCTAGAAGTCCTTGGATAGAGCATAGAATGCAACCAAAGGTCTAATATATATCAAAGACAGGTACTACACCACAAAGCCACACCCATAGTCATTCCATATCTTTGTAACATACTTGAGTATTTAAAATATTTGTATATTCAGTTAGCTTTTTAACTAAAAATACTCAATTAAATAAGAAAAATTTATGCAACAGGCGATTTATGAACCATTATTATTATTACTAGTATTAGTGCCTGAGGAATAAAGATTTTCCAATAATACTTCTCATTCTTCATGAGATAGAAAAACCTGCCAAGTCACATAATGAGTAGACATATGGACTATGTAAATTTTATATAACTATGTAAGATTAGATTCTGGCACTTACTCAGGTTAAGTTTATTCCTTTCAAAATGTTGCTTTAGAAAAATTTAGATGGTGCTATATTTCATATTATCAAATGCCTTTAAATTTCTTACTTTGCCGAATATGAATACATTATGAATGTGTAATTAAAAACTTCAACTAAGATGAAGTAAAAGAAGTTGACACAACCTATTACCTTGTCCAAATATAAAATTTGGTTGTAATTACACTAAGTAGAAAATAGACTTTAAAAACAATGCATAATTTTCAACAGGATAGTAACATAACTTTTTATGTTTCATAATCAGTTACAGAACTGTGAAATTTCCCATTGGTACCATGGCTAATTTATAAGCCTCATACTTGTAAGCTTATATTGGCTCTTATTTAAAAAAAGCACAGACTTGTCTTTCTGTGATACATTTAAATCAAAGAATAAGTATCCAAATAGCCTCTACCAGCTTTGTTCACTGTATAATCCAGTAGAGAGTTCTAAACGTAGTTATCTGTTGTTGGAGAACAAAATCTTCAATTCAGTTTGATTTCTTATATTCAAAACCTGTCCTAACTACCCAAATATAAGGCATTTATTCTTATCAGCCAGTCTTTTGTACTGTTTCTTGATATCGTCATGACAGAATCAATAGAAATACGACAAATAAAAGTATGTTAGTTAAGATCAAGTAAAGTTAAGTAATAGGTTACTTTTTATTTATTTATTTGTGTAACATTTTAAAATGACCAATGATATCTTAATAAATGATCAAATCTTAATAGTAGTGAATATGAGATGAAAATAAGAAGGCACATATATAACTTATTGTAGGAAGTTCTCAGGAGTGAATTTTGTTTCTGGAGATGCTTTTTTGCAGAGGAATTTGGGTACAGGGTTCCGGCAATAGTTTCTAATGTCAAGAACCAGGAAAATGACTAAACCCATTGCAGAAAGACATCTTTTACCTAAAAATGTTAAGATTTTCAAGACTGAGGAAACTCTACTTTTGAGGGCTCTCTATATTTCTTTAAAAATTTTTCTGTTGTTCTGGCTGATGACTAAGTGAGCTAAGAAGCTTCTTTTCTGTAGCTGAATTGGCAAACATATGAATAGGGGATTGCATGGTATTGTAAAATATGATTTACATGGGACATAGGTCCACTTCAAACTAAAGAAATTACTGTTAGAACAAGCTGCTTCTGATATGGTCAGATCTCTGCAATATATTCTGGAATAAAAAAATCTCTCTTGAAATTTAATAATATTTATTATTTAAAGTTCCAAGCAGTACAAAGTGAACAGTGAGAATTATGAGTCTATGAATTAAGGAATTGTCAGGGTAGCAAAATAGCTTAAAGAGCTGAAGCATGTGCTTTGCATTTAGATTTGTTTTTGATCCCAGTATAGATGGTCCCCTAGTATTACCTGTGAACACAAAGCCAAAACTAAGTATCTGAACATCTCTAGGCCTGGCCTAACCTCAACATCCAACCTCCTGACAAAAAAATAAAGCAAAGAAATGGTTGACAAAGAAAATAATGTTTATTTCAATACATGGCTTTTGTTGATTAGTATAAGACCTCAAGAACATAAGAAAAAGTAGGTCAGTTACTCTAATTTTGCATATGGAAATTATGTGGCTCATTTGAGTGAACACCCAGGATCCTGAACTTCTTTTGCAAATAAGGTAATTTAATTATGCAACTCTTGAAGTGTTATAATGCTTTGTCTGAAAAGGAGGTCTTCATTTGAGACCCTAACCAAGAACTGACTCGTTGAAGGGTAAAGTCAGACTTCTTCAATGGATAGTGTGGCAGAAACTGTTGATTGTAACAGAAGTGTGATACTCAGGCATTTTATTTTTATTATTTACTTAATTTTGGTTTTTGGATCACACCTGGCAGTGCTCAGGAGTTACTCATGACTCTACATTCAGAAATCACTCCTGGCAGGCTCGGAGGATCATATGGGATTCGGGGATTCAATCCACCATCCTTCTGCATACAAGGTAAATGCCCTACCTCCATGCTATCTCTCCAGCCCCACACAAACATTTTAAAGTACAGTATAACAGCAGCACAGTAAATACATTCTTAGTCTTGTAAGCAAAACAAGAAACTAGCATAGATTTTTTTATTTATAATAACAAATTGTTCATAATAAAATTGTTTCAGACATTAAATGTACAAACATCAATCTCACCACAAGTGTGACCTTCCTTCTCCCTAGTTTCCCACTGATCATGCTAGCTTGCCTTTTGCTGACACAAATACATTTGCTTCATATTGTTTGTTACAACATAAAGGCAAATGGGATTATCAAATTTAGATCAATAAGCATCATCTGTAATCCTTTTTTGGGGATCACACCAAAAAAAAAAAGCTCAGGGGCTACTCCTGGCTTTATGCTCAGAAATCGCCCCTGGAAGGCTTGGAGGACCATATGGAATGTCAGGATTCGAACCACCATCCTTCAGCATGCAAGGCATGCTATGCTATCTCTCCAGGCCCAACTGTAATCATTTTTATATCTCTAATTAGTTTCTTAGATTTACTGATTTCTGACTGCTGCTAGATGAGCCTTCTGTGTTACTGTTTGGTGTGTTACTCTGTGTTACAGAGTTTGATGGTCTTCTGTGAAACATTCCCATTAGATTTTCTGTGATCTTAGTAGGCTGACACTACAATGAAAGTTTAGGGTGTCATGATGCTGCTTTAGGGTGTATGCAGCTGCTTTCTAGGATCTATAGATCTGAAACAAAGTTGATAACTTCACAGTCTTCTAAAGGTAAGTTGAAGAGCTGGATAAATTCTGCTAGATGGTTTCAGATGTGGCTACAGGTTGCTGTGCCTCTAGGTAGAAAGAGGAATCTGCCTTTCTTCATTCTTAGAAGGTCCCATCATTATCAGTACTAACCAGTCTAGTTAGCAAGAGTTGGTAGCCATCATTTAGTAGTGGAGCTGTATTGATTTTCTGCCAAGAAAAACAGACAACTAGCTTTTGATAGGATATTCAGAAAGTAAGCCAAATTGTTATGGTAATGAGATGGCAATGACCAGATTGCAAGTTAAATTTATGCTGATACAGGTCACTTTATTTTCTAAATGTATCTTTCTGTTCATTCTTGGCCTGTACTAAGAAAGACCAAACAATGCTAGAGCTTTCTTTAGGGAAAATATGGGCATATATGGGAAAACTATAAAATGGGGCCCCAAAGAAGCATAACACTTTTACTCAAATTCTTCTCATTCTTTACCAAATATCTTGGTCAATGTGGCTCTACTTAATCTGTCTATAGAACCTCTCCATCCCATCTGTTTCCATCTTTTTTTTTTCACATACTTTCAATTATAAACTGAATTCAAAACAAAAAGATGGTAAATTAAAATAAAAATATATACTAAAATATATACTAATTCCCACAAATTTAATCATTCTAATGTTTTCCTTTCTTTTACTTTCTTATTCTTCTAACAGTGTGGTGATCAAAGTAAATTTTAGTCTAATTTTCATATACATTTTCCCCTTTAATTTTAGACAAAAATAGACATTATACTTTTACATATTCTAAATCACTTTCTAAGAATTCTTTACTCACAAATCCAGATTACATAGTCAGCAGGGAACTTCCCCCAATTACTTCATAAAAATAGTCAGTTGCTCTCTCAAAATGTTGTAGCAGTTAAGAAAAGATTGATTCCATCATGCATGAGGATTTATTTTAAAATACTTTTGTCCTTATGTGGTACATTAATCTTTTTTTTTTTCATTTTGGGCTACATCTGACAGTGTTCAAAATTTACTCCCAGCTCTACAGTCAGAGATTATTCCTGATGGTTCACAGGGGACCATATGGGATGCTGTAAATCAAATTTCAATCAACTGTATGCAGAGTAAGTGCCCTGCCCTTTATATTATCTTTTTGAGTATTTAGGATTGAATTGACTAATTTTTTGTTTGCTTGGGTCCTTACTTACTCCTGGCTCTGTGCTCAAGAATCATTCCTAGCAGTACTTAGGGGAAAATATAAGAAGCCAGGATCGAATTGAAGCCAACAGTATACAAGGCCAATTTTCTTATTTGTCATTCTCTTCCTTCCATCAGTTGGTGACTGCAAGTGAAAATAAGATATGTGTGGAAATAGCCATGGTTATGTGAAATCTGATGAAAGAGAGAGGAAAGATGCTACAGCAATGGAATTTTAGTAGCTAACTAAGAAAGGAGGATTCAGGAAGTTATTGCATTTCAGTTGGACCCTGAGGAAAGAATTTAGAAATGGGAGATTGGATAAGAAGGCTAAAATATAAGTATTGACAAGCATTAGTTTGTTATAAAGGCCTTTTGTTTTTTAACTGCCACTTTTAAATTTATAAGTGAAACAATCTGATTCAACTATTCCAAAACCACTACAGGAAACAATATTTTTCTTAGGGGAGGGCATGCCCAGTTGTCCTCAGGACTTATTTTTGGCTCTGCACTAAGGGAACATTCCTAGCTGGCATCTGAGAATCATATACGCTACGAGATATAGAGCCTGGTTTGACAAATGCAACACAAGCACCCTGTCCACTGTACTTTCTATTGTTCAAAGGGGAAATCAACTGAAAGCAACACTGGATTTTTCTCTAGAAACTTTTGCCCACCCAATCGGAAAATACAGATCAATTTAAAGGAAGTTGCATGTCAAATGGTTCCATTCTCAAAGCATTTACCTGGCTCTTCTTTCAAAATGACTTTTCCTGTCTCTGCTTCTCTTTACCACTTTCTTTTTCTATGTAGTAATATTATGACTCCTGTTTATGAAAATATCCTTTTAAAATTATTATGGTCTGATCATTTATCTTAGTTAACTAGCACAAAGACAGAAAACAGAGGTTAGGCTTCTAAAAAAAAAGGACATATAACTTCCAACATCATAGTGAATTGCATTGTACTGGGTATACACATGTGCACATATAATTTTTAAGTGTTTATCAGTTCATTGAACCACTCATAATATTCATAATTTTAAAGGAAAATTTATAGTAGTGAGGAGAGAAAGGTGAAAGAGTATGTGGTTTTCCTTGATTTCAAGAAAAAAACGAGCATTTTCAAGTTAACACCAATTTCTTTAGTGTACAAATCAGCAAGGAGAGGATTAACTCATAAATACAAAATATCTTGAGATATTCTTTTTGGGTGTAAGTCAGATCCGAAGAAATGTTCCGCAGATTAACTAGACAAATTATTCAGTGATCTGGTCTGTTGAGGTTTCTTGGGTCCAATGGTGCCTATAAACATCTGGGGCTACACCCAGCTTTGGGGATAGGAGACATTTTTACCAAAGATAAAACTCAAGGCCAAACACTTTTTAATAGACACTCAGCCTCTGAGTTTCCTCCCGTGACAACCATCTATTTTCTTAACTTGCATTTGACTTGCTAGTTTTCTCTCTCTAATGACCATGTTATGTGACAAGTGATGATCAAACCAGAGTTTTTGTAATATGTCTATCCCAAACATACATTTATCCTTTATAGGTTTCCCTGAAACTAACAAGATATCTCTTTTTTATACTTCAGATGTGGAATTGTACAAATTCCAGATGTTGTACTTTTATTTTTAACTAAAGAACTGAATAAGTTGAAAAGAAAAAAGAAGAAATCTAATGTGCCCTTTAAGAACATAATGAAAACACAATTACTAATTTTTAACTGTCTCAAATATAACAAGGAGTTCTCGACAATTTAATGATGCAGAATAGAACAAGTTGGTAGAAATGTCCTTTGCAAATGGAAAATTAGGGTTTTATTAAAATATGGCATGATCCTAATTATTATTCATGTCTAAAGAATTAACACAAGTGGGGACACCAAATCATATATTTTGCTAATCTTCAAATAAATTCAGTCTTATACTAATATCTGTCAATACTGGAAACAAGATGTGAAAGATTCTGTAGTATTTTGTTTATGATTTTACATTAACATACTTTTCACAGAAGAAATGTTTAATTTTATAATTTTGAAAATATATACTTTTCATATAGGCAAAATTAATTTGAAAATATAAACAAAGGATTTCAAATATTTTCTACCACTATAATGGTGCTGGTGTACAAAAGTTAACAAATTGCACTGAGTTACTTCTACAAAATCAAGTAATTGGATTTTATGTGGGGCAAGAGAGATAGTTTGTAAGGGACTTGCTTTGCAAGTGGCCAGTCAAAGTTCAATCACTAACATGACATATAGTCCCATGAACTGCACCAGGTCTGCTCCTTAAATTCAGAACCAAAAATAAGCCCTAAGCACTACCAGGTGTGATACCAAGTCCAGAAATATGATTTCATGTCAAATTGCAAGGGAAAATAATTTTCTCTCTGTCTCTGTACTTGCTCTGGTAAGGTAAATTCAGGATTACCAGGTACCACATAAGAGACAGGTATACGTAATGTAAAAGTTTAACACTAATGGAATTAGACAAACTATATAACTGTCATTTATTAAGCTCCAGATAGGGTGAACAACTTGATATAGTTTGTTGAAATATTTTTAGGTTAATAGTGAATGTCCTAAGAATCTCCTCAGTTCTTGGACAGTTGGTAGTATTATCTCCAAGACAGATATGAACTCAAAACATCAGATATCTGTTACAAGATAAAATAATATTTTAAAACCTTTATATTTATAGCACTTTACATTTTTAGTAATATGCAAACTGAAATAGCCAAGATTTGGAAACAGTCCAATTATCCAACAACAGATGAGTGAATAAAGATAGTCTGAGATATTTACACAACAGAATATCATTCAACTACTATAGAAGATGAAATTTTGCTATAGATGGATGTTATATTGGCATGCTTTGTGGGACTGAAGATGGCTATTGTAAGTGAGATGGGTGAGAAAGTAAAAGATAATCTTGTTCAGATGCAAAGTACAAGGAAATGAAGAAAGGGATAAAACAATCCAAAAATGCAAATAAAACCAGAGACATGATCCATTGAATTGGAATTGAGAATTCTGGAGGAGAAAGGAAAGAGACTAGGAATCAATGGAGAAGATCTCCACAATCTTGAAATACTGCTGGAGAGATTTCTATAGTAAGTTTGTAACTCCAGGACAATGAAAAAGTTCACAATGGTAAATTACAATATCTTAATAAAAACACATTTAAACATTGTGAGCATTTATTTAATGTTAAAGTCATAATTATTATTATTCGTACTTTGTGAATAAAAGAATAATAATGACTATGGCTTAAGTGCCACTGCTTCTAAAGAAAAGTGAATGCTCGAACACATGTACATTAGTTTCTATCGTATACAAAATATTTCCATCTTAGCATCGACTAATGGAGGTGCAAGACAGTATGCTAATAGTGTGCAATATTCTATATGAAATTCAATTATCACAACGAGTGGAGAATACAGTTAGAGTAGAGTTAGGTCTAGTATGAAAGGGACTTTCATGGCACCCCTTTATTTGTAGTCATACAAATCAAAATGTCAGAAAGAAAGGAGAGAGAAAGAGAAAGAGAAGTAAAATAATGCCCAGATGCAGGCAGGAGAGGGTGGATTAGAAGGAACGGCAGCAGGGTGGTGAGAAGGAAACTGTTGACATTAGTGGAAGGACATGTGCAGTTGTGAAGGTTGTTTTACATTGTATGACTGTAACTTAATCACGAATAATTTTATCTGTGAGGAAAAAACCCTGTATTATGAACAATCTTGTAATCATGGTGTATAAATAAAAAAATATTTACAACATCTGGCATTATGGGTCTGGAACATGACAAGAAAATATCGGCCAGACTGAAGTTACAGGGTCTCATTCTCTGAGTGCTTAAGTCAGAAAGGGTGTGCTACATCACAAGCTCACTTTTGTTTATCTTCTAAACCTAAAACTTTGAAGGAGAACAAGGATCATATGACAGGAAAAAATGCTTATCTTGGCAAAGACTCTGGACATAACCAAGAAGTAAAGATTTAGAGAGAGAAGGAGAAAGATTAATGTTTAGATGGTAAATACTGGTATGGATATAAATTGGTATGTCATTAATAATACAATATGGAGGGGCCTGAGATATAGCATGGAGGTAAGGCGTTTGCCTTTCATGCAAAAGGTCATCGGTTCGAATCCCGGTGCCCCATATGGTCCACCGTGCCGACCAGGAGCAATTTCTGAGCATGGAGCCAGGACTAACCCCTGAGCACTGCCGGGTTTGACCCAAAAAAAACAAACAAAAAAAAAAAAAAAAAAAAAAAAAAAAAAAAAAAAAAAAAAAAGAAAAAAAAGAATACAATATGGAGATTCCTCAAAAAATAAAAAATGTATAAGATGAAGTGATAGTATAGTGGACAGGGCAATTGTCTTACATTCTAAATTCAATCTCTGGTATACCATATGGTCCCTGAGCACCTTTGTGAGTAATTCCAAGTGCAAAGTCAGTAATACCTGAGCTTTTATGGATGTAGCCCATAAAATAGATAAATAAATAATTTATGTTATATCATCCAGTGATTTTATTTCTGAGCTTCAAATGAAAACAAAAACATAAATTTGAAAGATAAATGCATCCCATGTTCATTATAGCATTATTTATGATAGCTAGATATGAAAACATCCTACATATTTGATAATACAGGGAAAAGTAGATACAGATGCTGGTTTAGATATTTAATGTATGTTGATCAATGTGAAAAACTATATAGCTAAAGCTTATTAGCCTAAAAAATATGATTTTAATTAAAAAAGAAAACTGTATGGCACAATTTTTAGAGACAAAGTGTAATATTCAAAAACATGTTCACATTCATATTAGGCAACTCACTCTCACTACGTATATATAATGGGCATGCTTCTTAATAGTTTGAAGTGTTTCTTTGCTATTAAAATTTTGACATTAGTTACAATACAACAGAGCCAATAATGGTCTTTCTATTGATTTAGTAAATAATTTATAATATATCTAATAATATTTTCAACTGTTATAAGTGCTGAATAAAAATAAATACTATAATAATTATACTAAGAAATAGGTCAAAATGTTGCTTAAAATTCAACATAAATACCTATATGTACATGTTTATGATTATTTACATATATAATAGTTTGAAAGAATGAACTATTCTAATCATTATTCATAATGACTAGGTTATGTGCATATTTTTGTGTTCCTTGAGGAAAAGAAAATAAAAATACAAAAAAATAACCATTTATTTCGGAAAGCAGTATTTTTATATATTGTTTAGGGATTATAACGATAAATTATATTAACAATTTTCAGAGACAACAGTATTTTAAAAATAGTCAAATGTTCAGAAAGTAAGAGGCATGAGGTAAAACTCCATGCATTAAGATGCTTTCTTTCAAAGTAACACACAATGGTTTTTGGTAAGTCCTTAACAAGTATTAACCCTTAATAGGTATTTGCATATTTATTTTAATTGATAGGTGTATATATTTATTCAGCTTTAGCAAGGCCAAAGTAGATATGTGACTTGTGAGACTGATGTTGTGTACCATTCTAAGGGAAATGAGTTACTGAGTTAGATCTCGGGTTTCAATAAATTTAATTTTTCACTTCCAACTTGGCCTTGCACAAATAAATTTCTTTTGGGAATAACAATTTCTGTCTTTTAAAATGCTATAAATAAAATCAGTTGATTTCTAGCGGACCATTTTGCCTTTCTATTGTACATGTTTTACATAGAAACTAATTGCATATCCCTTTTCTTCCCCCCATCATATCCAAGACAGCAAGCAAAGAAAAGCATCCAATACAGCAAACAAAGGTTCTGGAGAAGATTAGAGATAGTAAAAGTAGTGAAGTTCCCATAAATTATATATAAATCATGTAAAACAAAATATTACCATAAAGATTATTTCAATGCTCTAGACTACAGAACCTATCCTTAGTATGAGCAGGATTTGAGCCTTCTATATTCTGCAAAAATATACATTTCAATGATTATGTACGGAGCCAGTAGTTGTTCCCATGACAGTATGCTTCAAAGGTAGAGAAGCCCTGAATCTCCAGGTCAGTGGTAGGCCACCTTTTTTTTTTTTTTTCAACTGAGCCAAATCTCGCCAAAACCAATATTGAAATTTATTTTAAGAGCCAAGCAGGGGCGCACTGACGGAGGCTAGGAGCATAGTCCTGACTCCTGGAGCAGCCGCCCGGCACACAGAAGAGCCAAATTAAAACTGTAAAGAGCCACATGTGGCTCGTGAGCCGCAGGTTGCCGACCACTGTGACTTAGGCCAAGGCAATTCCCATTCTTACTTCCCCAATATTTACTCTGCCTATGCAAAAAATAATAATAATAATAATAAGGGGGGGAACACAAAACCTTGCCAGACTATCATTCCTTTGCTTTTTTTCATCTGCCCTTTTTTTTGTTCATTTTTTTCTTTGTCCTTTTCCCTCAGAACTGCACAGCGTGAATCATCTTGTACTACCTCATGAATTGCGGGGGGAAAATAAAAATGAACAGTACCAGGACCAAATAGCTATATGAACATTGAGTGGAATTAAAAAATGACCCGACTTAAACATCAAACCTAAAGTTAAAAGAATCAATACCCTATCTACAACAAGTTATACACAGAGGGGAAAAGTTTCACTAGCACACCAGGGGCCAAAGTGGAGATATGGGACGCATGCTGGGAAAAGGGGTGGAGGGAGGAGGACAATCCTGGTGATGGGAATGGCCCTGATTCACTGTAACTATGTACCTTAAATACTACTGTGAGCTTTGTTATTAACTCTTTGGTCACAATCAAAGTTATTATAAAATATAATATACATTTCAAGCAGGAAGTTCAGAGAATAGACTAATTACTTCTACTCTAGTATAATACTATAAATGAGGTTCCAAGTGATAGACTTTTCAGTGAGATACAGAATGTCCAATGAATTAAAGAAAAGAAATAATGCATAGTTGACTAATATCAGACAGCAATGAATTAGAAAAAGGATATTGAAATTCAGGCTAAAGATCCTTCCATGATGATATATAAGGTAAGCAGTTTCTTCATGCTCAAATATAACAGAAGGAATAGGTGTGATTAAGATGGGAAGTTAGTAGATATATCTGTAGCTCAGAGTAGAAATGTAAAGATCCCACTCGAGTGAAGTTTTACTTCTACATGTTTGAAACATTCATCAAATTGATATTTTATTCATTCAGTGAACACCAGGTTATCTATTATTATAGACTTTTGAGTAATATGGAGGCTAGAAAGTCATGAAAACCTTTGAAATTTGATGGGGGAATAAAAGAAGTGAACATAATACTCATTAAAAATGAAAAGAAATAATTTGGAACTAGATATATGAAAATAAAAGTGTGAATGAAAAGAATAAGATCTTAACATTTTTCCTTCAATTTCTAAGAAAAAAGGTCTATAACATACATAAAGTAGATTGCTATATTACAGTAGTCAATAGTTAAAATTTTTGCACAGATTTTTATGCTCATGACACTATGCTGTTTCATAATCATCACCATTTGCTGTTTACATGCTAGTGATAATACCTAGAAAGTTCTTACATGTATAATTATTCTCAGTTAATTAATATTAAATGTTTTATAAAAAGCCATCTAACATGTATATTAAAAAGAAACAAATATAGATTAAACAATATGCCCAAGAAACAGAGCTGGAAATCACTAATTCAGGATTCCAGCTCAATCCTTACTAACATTAATATCTCTACTTCTAATTACCAGCTTAAATTATATTACTGCTGGTATGTCACTTACTATGCTAATTATGATATTCATAAATTTAACTTAATTTTATAAAATATTAGTCAACCTAATACCACATTCCACTGTTTAATTGTCACAAATTTTGAATTTTTTGTTTGTTCTTTTTTGGAGTCACACCCAGAAGTGCTCAGAGGTTCCTCCTGGCTCTATGCTCAGAAATCGCTACTGGAAGGTTCGGGGGACCATATGGCATGCTGGGATTCTAACCACAGCCCTTCTGCTTGCAAGGCGAATGCCCTACCTCCATGCTATCACTCTGGCTCCGATTTTGAATTTTAATACAAAAAATGTGGGTTCAGTCAAATATGGGAAGCTTTTGCTAATAAATTATTATAAAGTTTTTGTTAATAAACTATTACTAAAATACATGTGCTGACAATTATCATAACGGCAATAATTATGATTACTGAAGTACCATATTAGAGCTGTTATCTCTCATTATGCTATTGTTATATAAATGCATGATATTCTGATTGTTTTTATCTTCAGTAGAGCTTACTATGAATGGGAACTTCACAGGCGGTTGAAACATGATTTATTTTTATGAGTGGATGGGGACACAGGTTCAGTTCTTGCTACTACAACTGTCTGTGTTCAGCGATATGGGATTCCAGGGATCAATCTGGAGCCTACCACATGCAAATGCCAGATCCTTAAACTATTTTGTTGGCCCATATACATGATTTATTTTTCTTTAAATAAAGAACAAGAAAGTACTGGCACACATCAGCAATTAGCAATGAATGGTCTATATTCATAATTAATAATTGCAATAATAAGTCATGTTCATTGCTTCCCCCATACTATTACTCTGTAGAGCTCATATTCTTTGCCATGCACTTCAGACCATCCTGAACATAGCTGAGACTTCTCCTGACTTCAAAATCATGAATGAAATTAAGTTTTTATCTTCCTTTTTATGTCTCCTAAACTAAAACTTCAAGCAGGGCAAGAGCTCTATTTAACTTGTTCCCTGTTGTACCTCTTGCACTCAACACAGTGTATGCTAGCATTTCTCATAAAATAAGTTTATAATTCAGTCATCTCAGTTCTTTCACATAGTTTATCTTTCTCAGATCTCTATTTATACTTACTCTTCAAATAATTCTATAGAAAACTCTGTTGTACTACTCTGCATATGATCTAATATGAATTTTTAAAAGCATAAAGCACATCATGACATCTTCTTAAAAGCTAGTGAATTGGGGCCCGGGAGATATCATGGAGGTAAGGCGTTTGCCTTTCATGCAAAAGGTCATAGGTTCGAATCCCGGTGCCCCATATGGTCCCCCGTGCCTGCCAGGAGCAATTTCTGAGCATGGAGCCAGGGGTAACCCCTGAGCACTGTCAGGTGTGACCCAAAAACCAAAAAAAAATAGCTGGTGAATTTCATTTTTTTTGGCATAAACCCAAGCTCCATAAATTGACATATCATGAAAAACTTCTTTCTTCACCAATTTCATGCTACATTGTTGCCTTTTCACACAATGCACTTGTCTGGTAAGAGTCCTCCAATAACAAAAGACAAGTGATCCTTCCTGACAACCCAACCCACTACTTGAGGAGAAAAATCACTTCCTCCAGATCTTCACTTGACAAGGTCTCATTCTGGGTGTAGTACATACTTCACTTCTCTAGGGAAATCTGCTCAGACAACCTTTTCTCAAGTCACCTCTCTATTCCCTTCTTCATTGAAATTTTCATGACATACATTTTATATGAACTAAGCAAACATAATTATATTTGGCAGTGGTATTTAATTTCAATAAAATGTATTTTCTAAAAAAAGGAAACATTTGCTACTCCTGAGCCCTTTAGAGATCAAAGTGTAATAACAACTTGCAAAGGGCAGAGTAAAGTGTCTGCCATGGATGTAGGAGACCCTGAATTCAATCTCCAGTCCTCTAAATATGAAAAAAATGCCTAAATATAAATTAATATTCAACGCTCATTGAAACTACTGCAGTATAAATGTTAGTATATACAAACACATTTGCATTGAAGTATCATCAGTAAAGAGGCTGAAGTTATATGTATGAATAAGTGCAGTTGTTTTTGACATCATATGCCTAAGAAATCTTTTGGGGTAGATAGAGAACCTCTGGTCAATTTCTGTTACTCCAATAGGGTCTGTCATATCAATGAATACTATTTATATCTAAGAAATATAGATACGATTGGAAAGAGTATTGGAAAACAGCTCAATAAAAATAGTCTTTTTGAAGTCAATAAAAGCATCTGAAATTCATGAAGTAAGCTTTATTTTTAGCTAGCCAGTATCCCCTTTGAACATGGCCTGATTTTTCAGATTCAGTTTTCAGAGTATCTATTCAGATTATCATATTTAGATGATCAGAGTATACTAATCTTTCAGTATTCAGAGTCCTCTTCCCTCTCTATTGTTGATGCTACATGGCCAAAGATTCCATTCATTTGGTTGCAGTGCCTACTTATGTGCATACATGAGGTCATATATTTTAGCTGCAGTGCTTAGAAAAGCATAGAAGTGGAGTGCCAGAGAATGCACTCTTTGTAGAAGTTCTGGGAATTCTAAATGGAAAATCTGCCAGGATTTCGTTCAATGCAAGAGACATGGATCTGGGGATTAATCTACTTCCTCATGCTACTAGACAATCATTTGGAACTATCTCTGGGTCCCTTAGTTCATGACTTTTATAAGTGGAAGATTATCAAAGTGGTTCTATGTGGCTAGGAATAAAAATCCTTCAGAGCTATGAGAGGGATATAACATCAAGAGAACAAGAAATAGCTCAAATGCCTGGAGATTGCACTTTCCATAGTCCCCTCCATAACAAACTCTGAGCAGAGTCAGAAGTAGGCCCTGGCACTTCCATGTATGTCCACAAGTAAAATTAAATAAATAAAGATAATTTAAATAAAAAGTTTGTAAAAGGGGCCGGGCAGTGGCGCTGGAGGTAAGGTGCCTTCCTTGCCTGCACTAGCCTAGGACGGACCGTGGTTCTATCCCCCGGTTTCCCATATGGTCCCCCAACCCAGGAGCGACTTCTGAGCGCATAGCCAGGAGTAACCCCTGAGCGTCACTGGGTGTGTCCCAAAACAAAAACAAAAGTTTGTAAAAGCTTGATGCAAAGCAGAGGAGTTAAAATACCAGGAAATTGGACTTGAGGAACAGGTGGTCTGTTGGAACTGAGCCAGTGGTGAGAGTTTAACAGATGTTTAGACAGTTTAAGTAGACTCAGTGATTTGTGGGCAAACCAGATTAATTTAATGGGATTAAAATGTTGGGCAGTACAGCAGGCAGACTGGTGGTGGCCTCAGTGTTCCAGATGGGCTTCAACTAACACAATAAAATGGAAATAAGGATTCAAAAGTATTTGAAACTATTCTAAGACAGAAAAGTTGCTATTAGAGTTTTTTATAGCTTCATATTGTTGTGTAATTTTCTGACATTTTAAATATTGTGTCTGAGTAAATTTATCCTCAGGAATTTTATGTGTTTTAAATAGACAATGAATACATATACCTACATCTATTTTGCCTCTCTTAAAAATGTATGTTACACAATCAAAACAAGGTTCCCTGGGATCCATTTCAAACTTCTGTTTTTCTTGATATGTGTCTTTCCTAGAAGTCTGTATGATTTGGGTCAATTATTTATTGACATTTAATATCTCCATTCTTCATATGGGGATTTGACATAAGCAGAGAAAGCTCAGTTAGAACAAAGACAGTTTCATTTCACTGTATAATTATGCTTTTTGGATATAATTGTCTCCATTGGGATATCAGAAAAACAAAAGCAACAGAAATAGTAAAGACCACAAATAGTTTTCTAATAATTAAGGTTATTTTAATAGGGAAAAATTATATACTGAAAGAAAATGTTTCTTTGTATTAGCATCTATGAAACTAATTTTTCCTACTCCCACTCATTTTCCATCTTGAAGTCTCATTAAATGTTTAATTACTGACCAGTAGTACTTTAATCCCATTGAGTTATTAATATTGTTGGGAAATTAGAATTCCTTTAACATCCATTTTTCTTTATAAATATGCTTTTCTCTATAATTGCTACATGGGAGATCAGAGACCTTCAACATCAATAATAACAACTTACATTTGTATAGTGGTATGTGATTAACTAAAAATTCAATTCTATTCACTCATTTGATTCTATAATCTATGTTATATATATATCAATATATTCATTGTACAGATTCAAGAACATACATAGGCTTGGAAGTTAAAGAAATAAAGGTCATATGATATGAAATTGAAAGAACAGAATTTGAAAATAATACTGTAGAATCTAAAAGTTTGCATTCTTTTACCAAAAATCGTAATAAAGCTATGGCCCTATGAATTGAAAAGCAATATGTGGAAAGAAAAAATGTGGTTTTAAAGCTATGTATTCCTCCTTCACTTAAAATATGTTTATATATATATATATTTGAATTACTTATTCATTATCTATGTAAGCTTTGATTCTGACAACCTATTATCACTCAGTTCTCAACTACAAATAAATGTGTTTTTTTATTTTTATCTCATCTTATTTTTGTTTCCACCATTACTGCGATTATTTTTATTATAAATGGTTGCATATTTTATCATAATTAAACATGACGATGAGTGTGTTATGTATGTATGACTGACAGGAAGATGAAACCCAGGAAGCAAGTTAGTCCACAGTATTCAATCATGCCCTTTCAAATCCCCAAGCTGACTCCCAGCAAAAAGCAGCTTCTAGTGGTTCTTTTGAACACAACAGTAATCGTGAATGTTATAAATAGGTTGTTTGGTCAAAATATTGACAACCTAATTGAAAAATATATATCCTACTGTTTCACTGTTTGCTAGCCAATGAAATGAGACAGAAATCCCAAGGAATCACAGAAGGTTTCATATGACCTGCCACTTTGACTTATGTAACTGCATTACCCTTGCGAATGGAAGACCTTGCTTATTTTTGGTTTCTTATTTTTTCCCATCAACTTGTTCTATGAGGCAACTGTAAACAACAAATGTGGAAAAGACTAGAAACAGAAAAAGAGAAGAAACGTTTAAAAATTTCTGAACTTGGGGCCCGGGAGATAGCATGGAGGTAAGACGTTTGCCTTTCATGCAAAGGGTCATCGGTTCGAATCCCGGTGCCCCATATGGTCCCCCGTGCCTGCCAGGAGCAATTTCTGAGCATGGAGCCAGGAGTAACCCCTGAGCACTGCCGGGTGTGACCCAAAAACCAAAAAAAAAAAAAAAAAAAAATTTCTGAACTTGAGTCTTCATCTCGATTCTTCTTAAAGACACAGTGGACAACATTTGGAGGGGGCTCACTTTTTGTAAAAGATTATCATGTTTTATTATTAAATCGCCATGAGATACAGAGTAAAACGTCATTATTGAGACTTGATCATATTATGTTCCAACAATCATCTCTTCATAAGTGTTCGTTTTTTTACACTAATTTCTCTAATTACTTTCCACCATCCAACCCTGATCCACACTTCCACATTTCCTGTCTGCCCATATAGTATATTCTTTCTCTTCTTTCTTTCTTTCTTTCTTTCTTTCTTTCTTTCTTTCTTTCTTTCTTTCTTTCTTTCTTTCTTTCTTTCTTTCTTTCTTTCTTTCTTTCTTTCTTTCTTTCTTTCTTTCTTTCTTTCTT
>PVKC010003265.1:0-39491 GCA_004027635.1 Crocidura indochinensis
CACAATGTGTCCATGACCTCCAGCACAACCAATCCAGACTATTCTCGCCCCTTAGAGCTGACCCAGTCCTGTTAGTTGTGTCTTTTAAGTACCTCCTGCTTTGGCCATTCTTTCTCTCTTTCTAAGCAAGCCAAATCCAACCAGCTGGGCTCCCTGTACTCCCCTCTTTTGTGATGCTACCTTCAGCCATTTTTCAGCTCTCAGAGTAATCAAATCTCCCTTGCAAAGTAAATCTGTGAGTACAATGCTTTTTTCCAGCTCAAGGACCCTTCATAGTTTCATATTGAGTATAAAATAGAATTCTGATATAATGTTCTTTCTGTACACAGCACCATCATTGCTCAACCCCCAACTTGTGGGGGGGAAGCACACAATCGAACCTCAGTTATTGCTTGATGATGAAAAGGTCGGTGGCGCAAGACTATGGAGCAAAGAAATGCTTCTTTTTCTCTGCCTCTATAGCTACTGAGGCGAATCACTGCCATTGAGAGGACCTGTGGGCTTATAAAACGGAAATGATTTGACAATTACAAGTGTGTAAAACAACAAGAAAGCAAGGGGCAGAGAGAACAGAGATTATACCCAAGTTTCTGACAAATAGCAGGGAAGAAGCTCAGAGGCAAGCAGCCAAAATAACTAAGAACTACCCCCTCCCCCCAAAAAAAAATTCTATGGGAGAACCAAAAAGGTTAGAAAAGTCAGGTGAAAGTGATTTATCCAGGAGGACAAGATACAGATAAATAATAAACTAACTCTATGGATTAGGAATATTGCAGGAAGGAGAGAGGGATTGGTTGCTGGAGACGAGCATAAATTTGCCACTGGAGAAAACTGGAGTTCCTTATCAGAATGGGTGAAGTCGAGTCTCTGAGGAACTTGTGACTGAGCAGACTACTAAATATGGCAGAGCTTGCCTGAAAAGGAAATAATTGGAAAGGCAAGGGGCTGCTCAACCTGCCATTGACACCACTGACTTCTCAACATACAGAGTAGCTATGAAAAGGAAACTTAGTACCTGGAAGGAAATGTACCCTGATACATAGAAACAGACTCTAAGAAGCACCCATTAATGGTCCCACACCAATGGACTGAGCAAAAAGTTGAACAAGAGAGAAACAAAAAGCTTGTCATTTGTCAGAGGCATTGAAAGTATCCAGCATGTACATCAATAGATTTTCAAAGTCAGAAATCACACCTATGCTAACACCAAACAGGAGTGATCTGTGCCTAGTATTGTTCAGTCACCAAAGGTGATAAGTCAGGCAGTATGGGGACTGAACAGAAGAAGCCTCTGTCATCTGTCACATGATATTAATAGTGAAAGTAAGTTTTGGTCATGGTGACACTCAGAAGATTGATTTACTGTCTTGGTTGACTTTATGCCATGAGTATATTCTAAGTATCCACATGAGCCTTTCATGGTGACACTAATTTATGGACACATCCTTTCTGTGTACACTATATATTTTTCCATCAACTTGGAACCTCAACCAATCAAAGATTGACATAGCAGGCAAAATCTTATAAAGCTCTCACAATGGCTAGTGGAAAATTAATTATGGTGATAATAAATCAGAAACTGGGGTTTCTGAACTGACAGAATCACATGGCAGAAAAAAAAGAAGGATGATGACAAAGCTAGGTAGAGAGTCGTGTCTTCCAAGAGAAAATACTATTTGGGCTGAAATGAAGAATTGCTAGAGAAGAGTAAATGAAAGAATAATGTGGTGAGAGTGACATGTGGAAGGGTCCTGTGGTGGAGAGGGAAGAGTTGATCATGTCAGGAATGAAAGAAAGAGTCCAGGGAGCAAGGCAGTCAAGGAGAACTGCCATGTTATATTTTCCATATTATCTGAAATAGCTGAGAAGAAAATAAATAGAAGAAATTCTTCAAGTAAGTTGACATTTGATAATGAAGAAATTATTACATAAAAGACAGGAAACAAAGGAGGGAATCATACAATTTTCTCATACCCCATGCGTGCTGATAGGTCACATTCAGAAAGGAAATTAAGTAAAGGCCGGTACCCAAAATAAAAAAAAAATGGTATCAAAAATTTGGTCAGGGAAACTTAAAAAGAATTTGCAAGACTTTACTAAAGAAGAGATTATGGAGAGAGAATTCTTGAGTTATACAGAGCCCCTCTTCACCCATCAAATCCCTAGTTAGGTACTGATTATTACATTTGTGTTAATAAACTACTTCTTTATAAAAGCCATAAGCACTCCATAGAACAATGCCAAAAGTTTCCAAAGGTTGAATGAGAATTGCCTTTCTCTCAAGTCAGAGAGGCAACCCTCAGAAAGCATGGGATATCAGGTCAAAAGCTCCCGAAAAGCTCTGTGTCAAAGTGGAACAAGAATAATTCTAAACAAATTACTACATTGAGGCCACCTTATACAGACAAATCAAGAACTGAAGGTAATGCATAATATCCATAAATTGTAACCCTAAAAGTAACTATAAATATTCTTGCTCAGTCTCATAAATTAAGGGGGAAAATGGATGGTAGTAGAACCAAACAGTTGTATAAACATTGAGTGAAAATAAAAAATGATCAGACTGGAACACCAAACCCAAAGTCAATGAATCGATATCCAATCTATAACAAGCTAAACATAAAGGGACCAGTTATACTAGCAGTCTGGGGGGAAAATGAGGGCGATACAGGATGCATGCTGGAAACAGGGGTGAAGAGAGGACAACACTGGTGGTGGGAATCCTCCTGATTCAATTAAATATTACTGTGAAAGATTTGTAATTCACGTTTGTCATAAAACATTAATTTAAAAAGTCTATAATATTTATAGTAATCAAAAATATCTTGATAAGATAAAAATAATGGTATCTGGAATCAAATAAAAGATTATTCATCATTACAAAGTGAAAAATACAACATATAAAATAAAAATAATCAATAAGTCTAGTTATCAGCTTGAGGTGATTGCCATTGCCTAGCATCCAATATGGAAACACTCATCAATGCCAACAGAAATTTCTGTTATGAATAAAGAAAGAGGCTCCTGGCATATACAGGGTGGAAGACAGATATTCATTCGGCTAAATATCTACAATGCACAGAACAACAATCCCCACAACAAGAAATTTAGCCAATTCAAGATGTCAAGACTTCTGTAGATAAATCTTAAACTATCTCAGAAATGATACAAGTGATAGAATTTAAACAAGGACATTAAAATAGTTATAACTTTTCTCCATATGTTCAGAAACAAGACAAAAATATATGTTAATTATAGACATACAATATATTTAGAAGACAAATCAAACTTTTAGAGATGAAAGGCACAATGTCTGAACTGTAAAGAACACTGAATGATGTTAGTGACAAATTAGACACTGCAGAAAAAAGACAAGTTAAAAGGGAAAAAATAATAAAGAATGTACAAAATGACACAATGAAAAAATGGTAAAAATTGAATAGAATGTCAGTATGATAAAAATAAAGTATAATTAGTTATTGAAAGGTTGGAGGGCAAAAAAAATATAGCTGAATAAAAATAATAGATTAATTATTAAAATTTTAATAAGAACTATACACCTTTATATTTAAAAAGCTAAATAACACTTTCCAACATAGAAATATGAATAAAATTACATCAAAATCAACTAAGTAGCTCAACACCAGTAACAATCACAAAAATATAGAGAAAACAGATACATCACATAAAGTGGAAGAAAGACATGGATGACAGCAGATTTTTCTCTTTGGAAACTATAAATGAAAAGTGAAGTGACATTTTTAAAGTTTGATTTAAAAAGTCAAATTTCATATCAAATAAAAATTTTTAGATAAACAAAGATCATTAAAAGGTTTTCTTTTAAAAAACTGAGAGAATTCATGACCTGTATAAGCTGTACTACTAAAATAAGTTGAGGTCCTTCAGGTGGAAAAAATATCAAGTGGAAATTTTCTTCATAAAGAAATGGCAAATGTGGATAAATATGTTTTTCCTTGATTAATATCTCCCCAATAAATAGAAAAATTAATAATGCATTGTGATTTTAATAAAAGAGGCAGAGGGGCCCAGGAGATAGCATGGAGGTAAGGTGTTTGCCTTTCATGCAAAAGGTCATCGGTTCGAATCCCAGTGCCCCATATGGTCCCCTGTGCCTGCCAGAAGCAATTTCTGAGCATGGAGCCAGGAGTAACCCCTGAGCACTGGTTTTTTGAGACCCAAAAACCAAAAAAAAAAAGCATTAAGAATAAAAGAGGCAGAAACAAAATACACTGACCATCAGGTATTTAAGGAGGTCATTGTGAAGGAATACATAAAAGATATTATCACAGGTTTATTCAAGTCAATTGTTACAAGGGTCTTTCACCAATAGGCTAAATGTCACTTGGATTCAGTTCATGATAAAGATAAATACCATAAACCCAAATGCCAGATAATTACTAGACTAATTATCAACCCAGTTACAGTGTTACATCTAATAACCTCCTCCTCTTAAATAAGGTATATAGAATAATAAAATATTCATTTCAAAGGGAGACGTTAAAATTTAGACAAAATAAACAGAATAGGCAACTAAAAAATAGTGTGTTACACAACATGCAACTGGTGTTGAATGTTTCCAACTTCAGTTTGATCCCCTGATACTTTATATCCCCCCTGAGCACTATTAAGAGGGACTCTTGAGAATAGATCCAGGAGTAATACTTGTTGGGTGTGTGGCCTCCGAAATGACAACCAAAAACAGAGTCAGAATGCTGAATAGTAGTCAAGGATTAAGATGCATGCCTTGCATACAGCTGACGCCAGTTTCATCCCTAGCACCACATGGTCCCTAAGCATCACCAGGTACTTATGAATGTCCCTGAACATTTCTGAATGTTGCACTGGTAATTCCTGGCATCACTGGGCCTCAGCAGCTTTGTATCTTATGCCCGAGCATTGAAGGACATGACTACAATTGTCAGAGTATCACCTGGATGTATCCCCTGGCCCACTCAGTTTGGGTGCATGCCCCCCCACCCCCAAGAGTAAGATTATAAATCTAAATACTTTCTACAAAGACAGAACATGAAAATAGTATAAATGCTTAAGTAAAATGTAGTGTTGCGTTAAATGTAAAAGCAATACTGATGGGGCCCTAGAGAGGAATAAAAGAGCTATTGCATCCTTTGCATGTGGGAGACCTGGCTTAGATCCCAGGTACCACTCAGTTCCCTGGGATCACCAGAAGCAACTCCTGAGCACAGAGCCAGAATCCAAAAATAAAAACAAACATAAACCAAGACCATTCACTCTGGTATCTACTAGAAGTACTGCAGTATATAAGAAATGGATCTCCAAGAGAGAAAAGCAAATAGCTTCAAATCAAAATGATAGGAAAAGATAAATCAATTGAAAAATTGGTATGACTCTATTATACCAGAAAATGGAGATTTCAAAGCAAAATAATATTTCCCTGAATCAAGAAAATGATAAAGTAGTCAGCCTGTCCCAAATAAATATTCATGAAGATAAAGTCCACTTTTGAAATATGTAAAGTAGAATACAGTACAGGCAGGGCTAATAGTTGAACACAATAATGCTTTTTAAATGTAATTTAGTAAATAAGTGTTTCCTTAATTTTCCCCCAAGGTCCCACAAGCATTCAGACATTTCTCCAGATAAATCTGCCTCTCCTCAAGGACTTCCCTTAATTCAGGATCTAAATGGGTGACATCTGTATAGTATAATTCCTCTTCAATTTATTCTAACCCTCTAGCCTCTCTTTACTTTAATTGAGACCTTTGTTTAGTAGCTGAAGTAAAACCTTTGGGTTTAGATGAAAGTGATCTCCAAATTTCCTCCATTTTCATGGTTCAATCATTGTGTTGATTCAAGTTAACAGATTCTAAAAGAATATCTGAATGCTGAAGTGGTGGTGAAGAGCCAAGAAACAAAAATGGACAGGGTCTTCATTATGTATATGGGTGATACAGGGAGAACACACATGTTTTATAAACATAGAAAATAAGTACCTCTTCCACTGACAAGTTTACATTTCTCACTGACTACCAGTCTGATGTTCACATGAAACTATAATTAAGCTCAACATAGGAATCTCTGGATCCAACCACTAGGCCTCTCACTTTCTGTGTTGGTAGCTAGGGATTTATGGATTTGCTTTCAAGGTTTAATTTTAAGTTTTATACTCAGTAGCAGGGGAATAAAAGTCAGAGTAAAATCATTTAAAAGAGGTTAACTGTAACAATTCTATGAGGCTCTAAAAAGTGAACATAACGGGGAATAGTTTTACAATGCTCACTAAAAGAAATCTATGATATCTCAATGCTACAAGCCAGAGGAATAGAAATCCAGGGGAGAGCACAGCTTCCCAACCACCTTCAAAAATGCTTATCACAAATCCAAACTCACAGAAGCACTCTCATTGGCCTCGCACTGTCACCATGGCTCTGCCCCTCCCCATGGTGCTGGGAAGGTACAAGAGATAAGAGAGAAAGTGGCCTGGGTACTGAATGGACCAACCTCTGTTCTTGGACATCCCTGCAGATCTGGCTAGTGTAAACCTAACAGATTCAGGAGCATTTAAAACATTTACAGAAATGTGAATAAAACTGAAACAAAATAATAGAGGTGAGAAAGAGATCAGTACAGCATGTAAAATCAGTAGCATATATTTTATTAATTTTAAAATTGGGGTTTTGAAGAGTGTTTAAGTCACACCTGGCAGTGCTCTGTGACTCTTTGGTCAGGAGTGATACCTACCAGTGCTCAGACGACTATATATGGTTCCAGGGATTCAAACTTGGACTAGCTGCATGCAAGACAAATGCCAAATCTCCTGTACTATTTCTCTGGCTCTGAAAAATTGTTTTATTTTAAAATAATCCAGATCTAGACAAAAGTTCTAGAGCATGGGCTGAAGAAAAAAGTACAGTAGGTAAGGTGCTAGCCTTGCATGAGGCCTACTTGGATTTAATCCCTGGCATCCCATATGGCCCCTTGAACACTGCCAGGCATGCTCTCTGGGTGCAGAATCAGGAATAATCCCCAAGCTTTGCTGAAAGTAGCCCAAAATCAAGCATAAAATAATCCCAGATGAGAACTTCATGTTACCATGTTAAGTCATCATCAAGTTGAGTTTGGGGGCAGAAAGAATCCAAAGGTAATACCTGGCAACCTATACTAGAATGACCTCTCTACACTTCCCTATAGTTGTTCTCCACTCTAGAAGCTGCCTTTTCTCTAATGAGCCCATGGCAGAAATTCTGAACTCCTCATGGTAGTTTTGATATACATTAACATCTTCATCTCCCCACATCTGTAACTATCTCTTGTAATTCCTCAGCACTGGATCTCCAAACCAGCAAGTCGAAATGATGCCAAATCTTCCAACATGCATGTCTGTTTCTGTCTGGAGCCTTTGCTTTGCCACATGATTCTCTAAACTGCCCTGCGTGACTGCCCAGTTCATTCCTGTCCATCCTTTCCTATCCATCCTTTCATTGACTGTAGGTCAAGCCATATGTACCTTCACCACTGGCGCCAAACTCACCCATCCACAATGACTACTTTTTGATTAAAAAGTCCCTTAGCATAGATGGCAAAGTATCTATGCCACTGGCTCACATGGGCTTTTAAATTTCATGTAATTGCTACTTACATGAATCTTTTGTCTCGCCAACCAAGTCATAAATTCCTGTAAAGCAGACACTCTAAAATAAATTATTTCCCCCACTATGCTTTCGGAAGAATTCATTAAAAAGCTTGCTGAATAAAAATTACTGAATCAGGAGAATTTTCCAGATTCTCCCACCAAAATAATCCTTTAGAAAATGTTCTTATCAACCTGCACAGCATCTAAGCTCACAGACAAATCTGTGAATAACCTGAAAGTGTTGCAACCACACAAGTTGAACCAAGAAGATGGTGGGTAAACTATGAAGAAAATAAAAAAATCCTCCATAAATCTATACTAGTCTGAATGCTGCCATCACAGAGAAAAGAATAAAGATTTTATTTAGGAATTCTAACTATTTTCCCTATTATCTTACATATTAAACAGATCTCACAATGACAAATAGATTTTTATCTTTCATGACATTTCCTGTTAAGACCTAGTGATTACCATGGGTTCTAATTTAACTAACAATCATCTAAATCTATGCTTAGGGAAAAATAGATCTGGATATATGTATAAATGAAGAACATTTTATACATTATTATACATACTGCTATAACATGTGTCATAAACATGTATCAAAGTTTATTACTTATTTGGTATCAGGGTAGAGTCTGTGTGTCTGCATACTGTGAAAAATGAACAAATATATGTATGTATCTATAGTTAAACCCATAAAGTAAACAAATAAATTTGCCAATTATCTTTGTGAGAACAGTATTAATATTCAATGTCCAGGAATATTGAAAAAGGCAACACTTAAAAAATAATGTTAGGGTTGTTAGTGAAACTGAAGAGATTCAAACAGGAGCTGGAGTTATAGTACAGCAGGTAGGGTATTTGCCTTCTATGCAGCTGACCCAGGTTCAATCCAGGTACCTGGAAGATATCAGGAGTGATACCTGAACACAGTTAAGCAGGATCCAAAAATCCAAAAAATTTTAAAACTAATTAAATAAAAATTCAAATAGATATTGCTTCCTTCAGAGAGATATGACTAAACCTTATGCATCATAACTCTCCAAATAAAAGCCTGAACCCCATTGTATAAGACTATGAATCAAGTTACCCTTATTAGGAAAAATAAATTAATATTAAATATGTCTTTGAAGACTATGGAACCTGAGCCAAAATTTAAATTATATTCTATGCACAGCTGGGGATCTGTAAGTCCACTGCCTGGTATTTTTGCTGACTCAATTTCTAAATCTGTTAATCAAAGAAATGACTAAGGTGTCAAGCTGTCCTTTCTAGCACTGATGTTCTTGCTTAATTGGAACATTATCAAATGATCTGTCACAAAGAACATATAACCATGCTCCAGTTTTCCATCTTATTTTTAGCTATTCTCTGTCATTGCTGCCTTTTCTAATCTAGAGCATGTAAACCTAGAGGGATTCTGAAATTAGTAAGGAAAACATAAAAATCCTCAAAAAGTTCAAGTAGTACTGAATTCTACAAAAACTGTCCCAGAATTATAGGATACTCATGCCATATAAGTTCTAGTTAGCTTGACACTATTGTCAACTGGTTTAATAATGCATTACATGTAAGTAGGATTTCAAGAAAGCTAAGAACATTGCAAACTTCATTTATTAGTCATACATTCTCTATTAAATAACTTTTACCAGTTAATAAGCCTTAATATACCGCAAATGTTTTAAAAGATCTTCATTAACATTTTTGGAATCCTAGTAAAATTAAAATACATAAAGATGCACTTTAAAATTTCTACACAGTCCTTAAAACTGCAGTGTGATGTGTACCATCCCCAAAGCAGGATCTCTGGAATGCTCTGCCGTCTTGAATATCTTTAAAGTACTTTGTGGCACTTGAAACTCAAATGGAGCAAGCTCTTAGAAATAAACTAAGTTTCTTTGAATAATACTGTTCTTATATATTTGTTGACAAGATCCTGATTAAGAAAAGATTTTGATTCCAAAATATCCAGTCAAGAGACAGTACTGATAGAGGAGGCAATAATCCACAGGTAGACAGGTTGTTACTGTGAGCACCAATAAGACTATGCAGTCAATACTACCTGCATATCTGACAGCAATTGTCTCCTTTCCAGTCTCAGGTTAATGCCAAGATATCTTGCCCCATGCCTACAGCTAGGTAGATTCTCAGGAATTTGAAAAAAATATTAAAATACTGGCTTGGAAATTTTATATATATATATCCAGTCATACATTTCTGACCTCCTACTAATGTCCACAAAACAGATGGAATGGTATGAGGAAACAATACAGAAGAGAGGCATACAAAGATACAAAGTATGCATGAAACAAAGGCACTTATCCTGTTCTACTGTGATTGGTAGTGAGCAGTCTTGGAATGATGTGAGAAATAGAAAAGCTAGAGAAGTACATGGGACCACATTATGGGGCACTTTGCTGAACAGGTCCTCACTTCATCCAAAGTTCTCCACTTGGGAATTCAACATTCCATTTGGAAACATCTTTTATTATTTACACTCATATGTTTTATTAAGTGTGATGAATTTTGTACCTTTATGACCTTTCAGAAAGGCTCATTTCTGATCTCCCTTTAACTAGACTATCCTATCACATATATTTCATACAATATAACCTAATTATTCTCCCTATTTTTCATTTCTCATGCTCAAACACCCAATCCAAAATCTTTTCTAGTTTCTCCTGTGCCAACTGTCTGCCACCTTAACCTGACATATAACGCCCATGATCCTAAAGTCTTTGTGGAATTTACACTATTAAATTTAAAGGTTTCTCACAGACATATTGATTTTTTTTATACCATAGGACCTACATGTTGAATTGCTCTATATCTCTAGCTACATCTTTTTATATTTTTATCTCCTCCAAGAAAATCAAGAAGGACCTTGTTTGAAAACTGATAGAATAAAGTAAGCAATAACACCTTTTAGAAATGTTATGGATTAACTCCTCCTTACCATATTTGATTTGGTCTATCAAAAAGCACTTAAAATTTAAATTTTGGCCTGAGAGTTAGTAGATGGAGGAAATAAGGTGCTTGCCTTGCATACAATTGATCACAGTTTCATACCTGGCACCACACAATTCCCTGAGTAATGCCAGGAATGGTCACAAGCCAGGAGTAAGCCCTGATTACAGTTGGGTATAACCCAATGAACAAAAACAAAACCAACAAAATCTGAACTTGAATAACTTCAGAAAGAAAGACAAGTATTTCTGCTGGCCCAGGTCTCATGCATCTCTCTAACTATTTACTTTTATTCTCTGCATATTTTTTTCTGTAACTAGTGAATTCAAATTGATAATGATTTGATCCAAAATATTAACTATGGGCCAGAATTTGTCCCAGGTACTTGGCATATGCCAATACATTTTACACAATCCAATTTTCATGGTAAGTCTGAATGTTATGCATTAAATAGTCCATTTGATTTAGCCATTATCCCTAACTGGACAATAGTAACAAATTGAAACTACTACCAACTCCTTTATCAGAAAGAAGAAATATGGTATATTATTGGCTTCCTGGAGAAAGTGTCCTGTATATTTTAAGATGTCCAAGAAAGCTTGGGGAATGTGGAGTATCAGAGTCCATGCCTTTTTAACAAACACAACTCCCGGTATACTCAGAGTAAAGGAAGATGCAACTCCTCCATCCATTTTCCTCCCTGAAGCATTATTTCCAACTGAAGAGTCCACATCACTTCATTCCAGAGCTTTGGAAAACAAGGAAAGGGCACAGAACAGCCTCAGCAATAGATAGAAAGATAATCCATAGAGATCCAGTAGGCAGTTTTGTGCAAAACCCCTATTACACTTGACCCAATGGAGCCATTTTTCTTAGTTCAGACTCTCCAACTAGCTTTTTATGATGCTAATAAATGAGGGAATGTCTAAGGTTTTGCCTTTAAAAATACATATTTTAGAGTTTTCTTTCGCCTCCCTTCAATGCCAGTGAATCACTCTTCTAGCCTTTGCACAAAGGCACTTAATCTTCTCATCTAATGACACTATCTATGAAAAGAAGCCGCCGTGTCTCAATTCACCAATAGCCAGATCAATCATGTGTCTCTAAGAAAATGAAGTCATACCAGCTGGTTTTTAACATTACTGAGGGTGTCGTTAAGACCTCAGAGACTCTAACTGCTGACGGGTTCTGATAGCTTGTGATTAATTAGGTCGCTCTTTGATGTAGACTCTCTGCCCGCCTCTTCTGTCAAACCTGCTCACCCCAATTCAGAGACTCCTAGGCTTTCCAAACCTCATGGCAGCCAGCTTGAATGAAGTCCAGGAAGCATCTCATACCCACAGTACCACTCTGGACTTGAGCAAATAAGTTCCTCCTTTATCTTCTATGAAATAAGTAAACAGATGGTACAACCACCTGTAACCTTGCAATGCTTTTTCATTTCTCTTGTGATTCTGTGAGGCTGATCTCCCGAGTACCAGAATGCTTCCTTCTATATTTCACTAAAAAGAAGTAGCATTATCTTTGAAGTGGAAGAGAGGGATAAGAAAGAGAAATTTTGGATAACAATGACATGGCAAATTGTCACTGATGTTTCAAGTTCAAATATTCATTAGTTCTTTTGAAACTTGCAAAGATTCACTTATTGCATGCAAACTCTGACTGGAAGGAAATGGTTATTCTGGGAAATGGAAATAGGTAACTGTAAGATCTGGCAGCACCAAAAGATAAGGTTGTTACAGGAAACAAAAAAATTCAGTCCACATATACTATAGGCAAGGGTGTGACCATCAGATATTTCTTCCTTAAACAGACGTAAACTTAATTCTCATTGAACTTTCTCCCGTTGCACTTGTCATTTTGTTTGCAAAAATGGATTCTACAAAAAAAAAATCTGTGTTCTAGAAAGACATGTCCTTTCCCTCCACAATTAAAGAAACCATATTTATCTGGATTGACTTGATAAACTTTAAATTCTGGTGCTCTACTTATTAAGTTTTATTGTAAGATAATAGAAGTCAGGAGTTATGTTTTGACCAAAGTAATACCATGCTTTGATTATGCATCAAAGCCAAAGAAAAGTGATTTAGAAATCACTTTTATAATGACTCTGGACATTTTAGGAGTCATCAGAATGAGAAGAAGCAAAGGCTTAAAGCGAATTGGGGAGGTTTTTAGTCACAATCTGTTGCAAATGAAATTTTAGATCTTGGCTTTGGGAAACTGAGTACAGCTCAATAAAAGTTATTTGTTAAAACTCTTTAAAGAATAATTTATCCTAAAGATAATCAAAGTTTTGCATTGCATATTGCATTCACTGAGAAGTTTGTCACCTCTAATTTTAGTTCCCATTGGGGGAGGGAATTATTTTTTCCCAGTCGAGAACAAAGATTCTTGTAAACTACTACAGATGCAAATAATTATTTTTGTTTGTTTGCCTTTGTTTTGGGGCCACATCCTGTGATGCTCAGGGGTTTCTCCTGGTTATGCACTTAGAAATCACTCCGGACTTTGGGGACCTTACAGGATGGTGGAGGATTGAACCTCTAGCACATGCAAGGCAGATGCCTTACTGCTTGTGCCACTGCTCTTTCCTCCAGATGCAAAGAATTTTGTATGTCATCAAATCCACCCAAAAACCAAATGATTTTCTAAGGCAAGCATTGTTGCTCCCAATTTACCAGTGGGAAAAATACTGAGCAAAGATAGCTTGGTCATAGGTCAGAAGACTCTGGACATGTTCATTGTCGAACCCCAAGGTCTTTCTTTATGGTGCCAGGAAACGTTCTGCTCAGTTGTGGTGGTCAAAGTCAGCTCTTTGTAATTGGAGATCTTGGCTTTTACTCAGATCCTAAGACAAAGTTTAGAGTCTTTATTTAAGGTACCAGAAGTTCTACTCAATAGCAGTTGTTATAGTCAGTTTTCTGTAATCAGTGATCTTTGTGTTTGCACAGATCAAAGGACGGAGTGTCTTATGATTTCATCTCTCTGTTAAGTCATGAGGTAGGGAAACATGCCCTGATATCTATCTCTTAGGCCAAGGGAATTTCTGCCTATGCAGAAATAAAAACAACAACAAAAATAAACCGTGCCATACTAGACCCCCCCTTTTTTCTTTTCTTTTTCTTCTTTGATAGCTTCTAGACAGGAGCGCCCACCAGTTTCTTTCTTCCTTCCTTCCTTCCTTCCTTCCTTCCTTCCTTCCTTCCTTCCTTCCTTCCTTCCTTCCTTCCTTCCTTTCTTTCTTTCTTTGATTTTTGTTTGGTTGTTATTGTTTTTTCTTTGTTTTTTAACAGAATCATAGAACACAAATCATCTTGCTTTCCATTATATTTCTATTTCTTCCTACAAATTGAGAACAAAAAAAGTGGATGGTACTAGGGCCAAAGCAGATCAGACCTAAATACAATGACAATAGAATCAAGAGACCAAAACTAAAAAAATATATACACAAAAGGGACCTGTTACACTAGCAGTCCAGGAGGTTAAGGATGGAGGTATATGATGTACGCTAGGAACAGTGATTGAGTGAGGTCGACACTGGTGAGGGGAATTGTCCTAAATCACTGTCACCATGTACCTTAAATATAACTGCTAAATAATTGTAATTCAAAATACATTAATAAAGTAAATTTTAAAAATTAAAAAAATGTGTCATAAGGCTCATAAGGAACAGAGGTGGCAACAGCCCCTTGTCTGACAACACTGCACATTGCATTATCTTATTGCTGTGTGACTCTGTTAGTATTTTCACAATCTTCTGCAATCTTCTTCAATCACCAGTAGATCAAAGCCCCTGCCTTTATAGCTGCCAATGTGTATACTTATCTATATTTAAATATAAGCAATTAAAAAGTGAACACTGCCTGCCCTTCACTCTTAATATGAAGTTCTTCCGCCTGTGACTTTTTTCTCTATTAAAAGAAGTCTCTTTAATCAAGAAAAAAAGGTTCAGATTCCATCTGCATCTTGTAAATTCCCTCCCAAGCTTAGTCTTTGCAATTGAATATTTCCATTTAAATGCTCCATCAATTCAATCAAAATGTTAATATTCTGATTACAAAGTATTGCTCTATGCATTACTAACATGTTTCTTTCCTACTTCCTTCCCCCAGCAAAGCACTGAGTTGACAAATAAGCAGGTCATTTTAGTTTAAAGGGAAAAATTGTACACAATGATGCTACAGTAATTGATCAGTAAAAATATTCCAGGAGATTAAACTACAATCCACATGCACTCACCCATATTTGTATCTCTCTTTTGCTCTGCACATAGCTATTACACAGCTGCTAAACCTCTGTGTGTTGGGAAGGAAGGGAGGGGGCAATAAACTAACAGCTGTCCTTTTAAATCTGCATTAAACACGGGTTTAGTGATGTTATGGAGGAGTATAACTCTTTTTTCATTCTCTGCTGCATAAATGCTGCTAAAGTTGGAGCAAATAAATAATCATGGTTTCAATTTCAAGGTATTATCTCTCAGACTACAGAGATTGTATATTTTAACAAGTCAGATACACAGAACTGTCTTGGGAATTTTGAACTATGAATCTTTTCTCCCTGCATGTAGACTGACAAAGCACAAGAAATTTAATTGTGACTCACATCATGACACTGCCACTGCCAGATGGATAGGCTGCAATGGGAGATCCGCTTGGTAATGGCTTGGTTAATCTGAGCCACTTCTATACTTCTCTGTTTTATAATAGAACAAAGCAGACACCAGGCTGGGGAAAAGCAAGATTTCTAGTAGGAAGTCTGAGATGCTCAGAATGCTCTGCAGGCATGGTTCCTCTTCCTAAAGGTGATACCTGGGAGAAAGTCTACTATAGACTTAGTTGGAGTTGGTAGAAACCAAAGGTTTAGGATGTTAGAGCTAAGGACGATCTATTCAATGTCAGATACATGGGCTATTACTACTAAAGAAGCTCTGAATCAGATAAATTTATTCTGCATGCTCTGATAATTATTTTAGCACAAACCAAAGGTGTATCAAAGGTACATATAAAATAGAAAGGAGGACACAATGATAAAACTCAATCGCATTTGGGATGTTACACTGGCAGGCAAATTTTGACAGAGGGAGGGAAATGCAAAAGGAATCTGTGAGAAAAAGAGGAAATTCCATAGAGAAAATGATAATATGTGAATAAATATGAATTTTGCTATTTGATACTCTCTCCAGTATTGTTTTCACAGGAGAAAGATAAAGACAGCATGTATTTGCAAATCAAAAAAAAATCAACAGCTCTACTACATTTTATTTCAGTTATTGGTTCATTTAGGTCACATGTTTGAAGAGGCTAGTATATAAAGAATATAAAGAAACAGCACTGTACAATCATTGCCATTGAGAGACAGATAGCCTATCTGTCAAGGTGATATAGAAAAATATACGGGGTCAGAGAGATAGTATGATGGATAGTACAGTCTTTTTTTTTGGTTTTTGGGCCACACCCAGTGATGCTCAGGGGTTACTGCTGGCTATGCACTCAGAAGTCACCCCTGGCCTGGGGGACCATATGGGGCACGGGGGATCGGACCGCGGTTCGTCCAAGGTTAGTGCGGTAAGGCAGGCACCTTACCTCCAGCACCACCGCCCAGCCCCAGATAGTACAGTCTTGCATGTGGCCTACCTGGGTTGATCCTTGTCTTTTGATATGATCCTCTGAACCCCATTAGGACTTGGTCTTAAAAAATAGAGAGAGGTCATATATTGATCAAAATGTGGACTCTAGAAAGAGGGAGTTGGATTGTGGAATCCTCACCTGCCTGGATTGCTGTTTATCAATTGATAAGTTCTCAGATAGAAGCTGAATAAATGGGGGCAGGGAGGATGGCATGGGACAAAACTAAAAGTCCAATAAGCAAGATAGGGGATGACACATTGAAAAAGGGCCATTGCAAAAAAAAAGTGATAAGAAACTTTGCTCCACCATCACAATTCTACCACTATAAGACTGAGTAAAAGGTTCATATTTACTAAATACTAACTTTTTACTTCCCCAGAGTGTCTGTCAAGTGTTGTTCAGATTAGGGGTAGTCAAGCAATGAAGAGAAGGTTTTGAAACCCATTCTCTGCTCTGCAAGGTATGTAATAATAAAGCTGCATATGTCTAGTATGAATAGTAGGAATAAATAATAGTAGAAATAAATTTCTCTAACTCATCAAAGAGAGTGTTCAACCAGAGGATTTGTGCTAGATATGGTCCAAACCTTCATCTATCATGTACTTTGCAGAAGACAGATAAATCATCCTTGTGTTGCCCTTACTTTAATCCTTGAAATATGAGAATATGAATGGAGTTGAGTCCAATTTGAAATCTTCCTGGATTATCTAAGACCCACTCTATAAATAAAACTTTCCATAGCCATGGTGGATTAAAATAGATACGATGTGAGAGATACTTCACTGGACTTTGAAGTTGGAGGAAGAGGAACATGAATGAGCCTAAAAATACAAATTGCCTCTAGAACTATAAAGGCCAGAAATAGATTTTGCTTAGATCTCCCTCCTCCAGAAAAGAAAATGGCTTACAGCCACCTGGATTTTCGTCCAGTGAGACCCACATCCAGAACTTCAATATAATAAATACATTTGCATTGTTTTTTTATTATTTTTATTGTGACTGAAGTTCATTACACAGAATTATTTATGGTACATAGTGACAATGAATGAAGGGCATTCCCACCACCAGTGCTGTCCTCACTCCACTCCTGCTCCCAGCATGTCTCCCATATCTCCCTCCTTTATGCCCCTCTCCTTTCCCCCCCCCTCCCAGAATACTAGTGTAACTGGTTTCCACTTAACAGCTTGTTGTAGGCTGGGTATCTATTCTGTTTGGTGTTCTAGTTTGGTTATATTTTGCTTACACTACATGTTCATATGACTGGTCCTGGTAACTTTCTTTTCTCCCCTCAATTTATGAGGCTGATTGGTTCAAGTTATGCTATTCCTTTTGAGATAAAAAAGGTTAAGTAAAAGAGAAGAAAAAAATTGGTATCAACTACTAAAAAGGAAATGAAATTAAAAAATCACCGAAATTTAAGAAATCCACAAGAGTGAAAAAAAGTGGAAAAAAAGAGAAGGAAAATAATATCAAAAACAGACAAAAAATAAAAAAGAACAAAACCAGGAAAAGGAAAGCTGGAGTGGCAGGGTTTTAAGCCACTCAATTTGTAGTAATTTGTTATGGAAGTAATGAAACACAACAGAAATATGATCCATCATACTTGTCCATCCTAAAAAAGTCCATCCTTTAAAGTTCTCTAAAGTTTAATCCTCACATTCAACAAAATCTTGAGGGAAAATTTGCTTTAGTCTTTTATAACAAGAAGTTGTTCTTGAAAAACACCAACTTTGCTTATATAGACAAATGGTCTAAATGGACACTTCCCAGAGGTTTCTAGACATCTGCCATAGCCCTTTGTTAACATCAATGGTGCTACACCAGTTAGGTGCAATAGCAAAATTTTTGCTTCCTCAGCCTTCCAACAGGTAACACAAATCTCTCTAATACCCAGACTCTGCTGTTCCATACCTGGAATATATAGAGTTCATTCCACAGAGATAGAATTATATCTGATAATAGTATAACTTTTTGTATTTTTTATCTTTTCCCTCATATTTTATTAATTTTAAGAGAAATCTCATATGGTATTTAATTCATATATATGCTCAGAGTATTTTCATGTATAAACTATTCATTTTTTTACCTGAAAATTCAATTATTTTCTCTTATGAACGTCATATTTTGAATAATACATACACATACCTACAAAGATGCACACATAAATGCAGCTAACAGAAATAAAAATAATTGCTCAGATCTTTGGCTAAAATTATTTTTCTATTAATTTACGTAATTGTTATATGCTTCCTCCTGCAAATGTCTGATTGTCCAAGGAAGAGACTGTGGGCACCCTGTCCACATCTATACCCCAAGGAATAGAAGACATGGAATGAAGTATGGGCACAGTGTGGCCAGCTGAATGGACAAGAGAACAATTTTCCATGCAAATCTCCATGGTTTTATCCTTATAAAAACTAGTACCCTTGTACTAGCTTTCAATAAAAAAAGTCAAAAGAAGTTCTTTTTCTATAAAGACATGAAATTTCTATTTTATGTGAGGAATTACTTTACATAAGCAAATGTAGCTTAGGATTTCAGGATTCTC
This sequence comes from Crocidura indochinensis, assembly GCA_004027635.1. Classification (NCBI taxonomy): domain Eukaryota; kingdom Metazoa; phylum Chordata; class Mammalia; order Eulipotyphla; family Soricidae; genus Crocidura; species Crocidura indochinensis. The sequence continues at coordinate 18,782 of PVKC010003265.1, forward strand.
TGAAAGCTGGATTTAACACAGGCCATTTAACATAGGCAAAGTATTTGATAATAGATATTATCAGTTATTTCCAGGGAAATTGTAAGGTATGAATCTACAAAAAATAAATATTTTCAAAATATATACACGATTACTAGACATATAAGACAATTAAATTTATATTGCAGATATTACAGGAGAATATATCTTATATATTAATGTATATTAAACATATATAATGATGTAGCAAGAACACCTTGTACAGTTTGATATTTCCCAGAAACTTGTTTTTGACACCCTTATTATTTGCCTTTATCTTCTCTCTTTAGCTATTTTCAATTTATCATATTTATGCTTTTAAGGCCTTTGCCTTGAGATTATTCCTATACATCTTTGCTTCTTTGATTCTAAGTATCATAAATATTCGCTCGTGTATCCCTGAACATATTTAATACAAAGCCTAGTTTCAATTGTTATAAATAAGACTTGAAAAATACATGATAATAAGAAGCTTTAATGGTGGTTGTAAATTATCTTTATTAAACTTGATTCATAAGTCAAATAGCTAAAGTATAAATTGATATATTTAATACTCATGAGAAGTATGGAGTATATCCATTTTACAGATTAAGGGTAAATGAATGTTAAGTGAAATACTCAGATGGGAAAGACAAAGGCTATCTGATTTCACTCAAAGGTGACAGATCCAGGATAAAACATAAAAAAAAATCAAACTCTTCAACTACAAAACCACAAAACTGGCTACAAAAAAGGAATGAAAACAGTATGAATAAATTAGTTAGAGGGAATGTATAGTAAGGGATGAAAACCAAACTGTTAGGGAAAAACAGGGTGTTAGCTACAAATGTTGGCCTTTTAATCTATATACCTCTTACGTATATCATATATACATATATAAAATATGCAATATATTATATATAAATGTTGGCCTATTAGTTTATATACCTAAAATTTATACTTTTACATCTAAAACTTATATGTACTAATATATAATGTGATTCAACTAATTTGAAATACTAAAAATTAAAATAATAGGCCCAAGGTTGGAATGAGCTGAAAGTAGGTATTAAGTAGTAGGAAAAAAGTAGAAAAGAATAAGAGAGAGTCATCCAGGGAAAACAATAGTCTCTAGGATATGAGAAATGCAGAATTTGAGCTGCAACAGGGGTTAAAATGATTGAGAAACAGCAGATATAATAATTTAAACTGGGACACAGAGAAAAAAAGCCAGGGTCAATGCTAGAGGCCAGTACTGACTAGTATGCTGAGTTGTGTAACATATGGATGAGATGCTTACTCTGCTCTACAGATATAACAAATTGCCTTAGCCATAAAGATCCCTACCCATACTTCCTAACCTCCATCTCCATCTTTCTTTACATCAAGCACAGCTATTATTATGTTTTAAAGGGACCAGAGTATCCTTAGGGTTCTGGCATCAAGTCTACGAAAACATATCTATTAGTGCCAATCTCAAGGTTTCTACAGATTAATTTCAATGGGACAGAATTACAATATTTTAGAAAATGACCTCGTTTGTTAATAACTAAAAAAGCATTAAAGCCCAAATAAAAGATAACATCATTAAAATAAACACCACCCTCCAACAGCCAGAAAAATCAAAGCAAATCATTAACATTTTATGACACAGTTAGTTGAAACAAATTGGCCACAATAGAAGCTGATTGCAATCCTTAGAATAGGATTCCTTTCACGACATCTATCATCAGTAGTCACTCCCAACAGTCGAAGTCTCTGTTACCCTTTATCAGTAGGCTTTACTGTTTATCTCAAGAAATTTCAGGTCCAACAATCATATACCAAGATGAGAAATACAAATTGCTACTTAGAGATATTCGACCTTGATATATGGATAAATACTAACTAGAAAGTAAAGCAAGAAATAATAAACATGACTCAAAACACCCAAATAAATTGGAGGAGCCTGGAGGCTAACTTTGGGCAATATAGAGTAAAAGGAGAAAACATGTATTTTTCTTTGGCCATGTGAATGGACTTTCCCATCAGTATTACAATATCTAGAGATTCAAGACACTAATAAGTATGTTAATTTTAAGTGTTGTGTTGACCCTCAATCTACCACTTATTCACACAGACAGGTTTACAGGTTTTACAATTGAGAAAAATTTCTAATATGCACCCTTGAGCCCATGAGACCATCTATTTTTTTTCATAGACATAGGTAGGCCAGCGGCAGCAACTAACTAGTAATTTCATTAGACCAGCTGGGTTTCAGCCAGAATTTATAGACACAAATGTCTTCAATACTTCAGAGCTCAACCTGAAATTCCAAATTTTTTTCTCAAAGAAACACTAATGGAAATAGTTTAGCAAATCAGTGATTCCAATAATCATAATTGGTATTTTAAAGAGTTTACCAAATTTTAGGAGTAAGGTTAACCACTTCCTAAACATTGCTTTTTTAACTGTCACATTTACTTTATAAAATAGACTCTACAAAAAATAGATCTTGCCCCATCTTTCAGATAAGGAAATTCAAGTTGAAAAATAATTTGCCCAAGATCACATAGTTCCAGTTGTAGAGCTAAAAATCAACTCAAGATTGACTATTTCAGAAAAATTGATCTTTGTAAAACCAAAGTATAAACAATACTGCATGTACCAAGATACCATACATAATCCAATGTATCACTCAAGCTGTAAATTAACTGTAATATATTTTTGACTGGTCAAACACTCTTAACTACAAAATAAAACCAAATTGCCAATTTGCAATCAGTCATTGAGCATCCTTTCTGGGCATTCCCAAATTTATTTGGCCAACTACACCTTTTCTGGAAAAAAAAAAGTCATACCACAAACCCTAGATCTAGCTTTTTAAGCATAGAAACAATAAGTTTTGCCAAATATATCCGAAACCACTACCACCACCCTGTTACTTCCGTACACCTTCAGTTGCTTAAGCAGTATTATCCATGTTGGGAAATATTAATATATATGTAAGTAACATGTATGTAAAATACTTAATTCCTCATTTAAAGAAGTAATTCCTGAGTATTACCAGGGTTGTGCTCCTACCAAAAAATTTTTATGGTGCTGTCTGGTAGCTAACCAAACTAAAGTCTATGAAGTCAGGACTTTGAAGTATCTGTGAATATGGATGAAGAAGCCATCATGGAAGATATTGAAGAATACTAGAGTGAAGAAATTGCAAACCAAGAACAAGGCACAAAACACAGCAAGGCAGACTGAAGTAGACTTGCTAAAAACACATCAGTTGCCAGAGAGTAATTGCCTTTCAATATGACACTCTAAGAGAGTTGGAATATACTATAACCACTCATTCTTTACCCCCAAACAATTACATATAAGATTGGCTTCATTCAATCAGAAAACTTCTCCTTATTAGTTATAGGGATGACAGTATTTTAATGTCCTAATATTTTAGTGAGTTAAGCAGTCTACAAACTTCAGAAAGAGCAGGTGACAAACATTGGGAAGTGACAGGAAAACACAATACAGGGGCAAAGAGGCCTATAAAACAATTTTATAAACACAAAGCTCTTAGAAGAGATAGTCCTAATGTCAACCAGAATGACAACATCTGTGAAAGACGAGACAGCCAAGACAACGCAGAGCTAAGAGCAGCTGAGCTGCAGGCACGTGGCTCTTGTGGCAGATCTGAATGGCAATCTCTGAAACCAAGCAAGCAGTCTCCGAAAATGCCTGCTATTCTGTCATTCATCAAAATTTGTCACCATGACCGAATCCTCTCACTCAAACAAAGGACAGGAGTGTGAAGGAAGCAAATGAGATAAGCACACAGAATTTCCACCCCTATTAATGTGCGTGCATGGTTTGGCCAAATTCGGGATCAGCCCCTCCACCACCACCACGGCTGTGAATTTTTAATGAAAATAAACTGTCTAACAGTATTTGTATTACAATAATAACCTGGAAGTTCTTGTTTAATATCAGAAGACTTAGTGGAGCACAAGAACAGTTCCAACATGAGATCCATGGGATAGAAATTCAATTAAAAACTGCACATCGAGCAGGAAAGGGGTGGTTATTGTTCAACACATACCACAGGGCCCTGTGTGGAAGCACAGCTATTAGCCGAACTGGTTGAGAAATTCTGTTTTCCTTTATGGCAATCTGTTAGCGTGTAGAAAGTTCAATTAATAATAATAAAAAAAAATCGCCAAGCTGCCTCTGTGGCGGGAGAGCGGTATGAGGCCATGGGCTAGTTACATCCTTTATAATTATGGATTAAGTGCATTATGCCATGCAAATTAAAGATATGTCACAATTGTAATAAAAGTGAGAGATTGCACATCTACAAATGGTGATTGGATAACTACAACTACAGGACAACACTAAGGCTCTACCCCCCAAAAGGCACTTGTTTCTGCTATAAAAAGGGGGGGGAGGGCAGGAAATTACCTTTTCTGCACACTTTCCATCTAAATGGGGGAAATGCTACATCTTTGGAAGTTCAGCAGGTAATAAAAGCCAAATGGAGCTGTTGGCTACCTTAGTACTGTGCACAGAGGCGAGCCCCACTTCTCTGGGTTGCAATAGGGTGCACTGTGAAGTTAGCAGAGGCAAGCTCACCCAGAAATCAAAGGATTCCCAGCTAAGAAAAAGCTGCCCAGCAATTATGGAAGATCAAAAAACAAATCAAGCAGCAGGGGTTCTTTCTAACTGAGGAAAGTGAATCCCACAAAAAGAAATGCCTCATTTCCATCCCTTCTCACATTCCTGCTCTAGGTTCTATTTTTAAAGAGTTTTGGGAAAAGGAAGTAAAGCTCTCCTTGTGCAAATGACTGATATTCTGGCAGTTCCTGCTCTCTGCTGCCGAGAGGGCAGGAAATCTTCAGCTCTCTCATTGCTCTTTTCTTAACACATTTGTTGTGTGGGAGCCCACTCCGGAGCGCGTGTGTCTGTGTGTGTGCACGTGACTATCCATCACATTCTGCAAATGGAGTATCAACCCTTCTAGCCATAAGCTTTCACGCATGGCAAATGATGATGCTTTCAGCACCTACCACAATTTTCTTCCTGCCAAGAATCCAGCATATTGTGCTTTTCAGAAAACAAACTTTCAACCCATATTGTTTGCAACCGTGTGTGGGAGTGGACATGAGAGTACGCATTTGGGCAAGCGCATGCAATGCACAGGAGGGAGCAGAGTTAAAGAAAGGAAGCTTATCTGAAATCCAGACACACACACACACCCAGAGGAGGTGACAAGACAAGCATTTTTCTCCTTCACTCCCCTTTGTTATCTGCCCATTGTGAGAGCACCTCCACATCTTGGGCTAACTGAACAGAAGAGAAAAATAGAAAACAAACAAGGAACCTTCTCTCACTCACTGAACAAGAGTTCCTAGGAACCAGAGCTAGTATGGTGTAAAGATTATGGGCTCTTGTGTCAAATAAGGCAGATGGGTGCTCATTTCAAGGGTCTCTTTTCTTCTTCAAGTCAAAAACCTCAGAGAACAAGGAGACTCTCAAAAATACTTCAACAGGAATATTGAGACTGACTCATTGGGTTTAATTTATTTTTTGACATGGAAGTCCAGGAATGAAAATAAATGTCTCAAGCACAATGGTCTCATGGATTAAGGGTCAAATGGAAAGTCACTGCTGGAATTCTGTCCAAGCTAGCTACCATGCTTACTATTTGTAACGTTTAAGCTCAAGCCACTTCGCCAATTGTAAGCAGATACATTGCTCTCAGTCCCTAAAAGGGTTCCCTCGCCATATTTTTGCTATCCACTTGGGTATAGAAGAATGGGTGGATATATAGTGGATTCTGACATATCAGGGTATATCAGTCTAGCAAATATGTAAGTAGAGAGTACATTTGTGAGTCAACAGGCCACCTTATGAAGAGAAATCTGAGCATAGTATAAGCAAAAGACCAACTAAACTCCAACTGTATTTCAGCCAGTAATGACTTGAATTAGAAATGTTCTGCTAAACAAGCCTATTCCACAGTCTGGGATTTGTCTTGGCCCTGGAGATCCTCACTGATTTTTGGGAAGGGCAGACACAAGATCACAGTAAAACAGGGTCTCAGGGGCAGATGCACCTTAGTCTCAGCTCACAAGCATCAAGCAAGAATTCCAGCAAGGCAGCTCAAAAAAAAATGGATGAAGGATTCAAAACCAATTACCAAAGCATAATCTCACTCAGATGGGCATGCTAAGAATAATTACTCTCTGTAAGAAAAATGTCTGTTGTAGACACATTGCAGAAGGCTGCATAATTAAATACAGCTGCCAATTCTCATTTATCTTCCTGGAAATTTGCATTTGAGGGTCCACCTGGCTTGTCACCAGCCCAGAGTTGGAACATAGAGTGGGGTTGAGAGCAAAGTTTCCGTGTTTGCAAGGAAACTAGACTCAGAGGAGGACATTGCACCGCTCATGAATCCCATTACTGTAAGTCAAGTCTATCTACAATTTAGTTAAGGACTCACTGTTGTTATTCCTCCCTTCATCAAAGGCTCCATCCTTTGTCTTTGCAAAATTGAATCTAAGTCACGCAAACAATTCACAATGAGATCTTCGTGTTTCAATTTTTCCCTCTGCATAATGGGGTCTACTAGAGTGCCTTGAATGTTTGGGAGAATTGTAAACATACTCTGTGCATACATTCCAGACAAAGCATGGTACATACTTACATCTCAAGAGATAGACTTTTACTCTAAGCTCTGGATATCCTGGCCAATACCAATTTGCATTTTTCTAGCTATTTTGGTCCTCAAGACACAGATAACACATAAGCATGCAGGGCTCTTTCACCTCCTGTACTTTGTTTATCCTACTCTCCAGACTCCTTGAGCAACAGTCCCCTTAATTACTATGCCTTCTATCATAAATATGTACAGAACTACTGTCATAAGAAAACAGTAGAAATAAGTTTATGGCAAGATTCTTTTCAAAAGAGAAGATGAGGGAACAGAGTGATAGCACATCGGTAGAGCGTTTGCTTTGCATGCAGCTGACCAAGGATGGACTCAATTGGATCCCCAGTGACCCATATGGTCCTCCAAGCCAGGAGCAATTTCTGAGCGCATACCCAGGAGTAACCCCTGAGCATCACCGAGTATGGCCCAAAAAACCCAAAAAACAAAGAGAGGATGAGGAAGTAGAAGAGAGAGAGCAATGTGGAATGGTCCTGTTTTATCAAAATCCATCTGGGAAGTTGAAGAGATAGCAGAGTGGATATGGCAATATCCTTGCTTTCAATAAACCCAGGATCAATCCCTGATACTGCATATTGATCCCTGAATAACATCAGAAGTAATCCCTGACCATAAGCAAGAGTGCACTCTGAGAATTCCAGCCCCCCTCCTCACCAATTCAACTGGGTCATCACAATGAAGTCATACTTACAAAAACTGACTACTATCTGCTTGGGATCTACCTGTCCTTTTCAGGGTAAACTCACTTCCAATTCACCTAAGATTTGCCCCCTCTGCCAGCTGCCTATGGCCTCTGCTATCCTCAGGTCCAAGGCAACCTAGATTGGCACTAGTTTCCCTGGTAACTGCAAAAACCTTCCCACTGCTGAGTCATCAGGAACTGATGGAAGTTGAAGGTATGACTTTTACTGTAAAGTCTATGTTTTATTGCTTTTTGCTTTGTTTTGGAGGGAAAAACCACATCTGACTATGCTCAGTGCTTACTCCTGACTCTATGCTTTCATGCTCTCTAACCCCTAGTGAGCTCATGGGACCATATGAGGTGCTGAGGATCAAATCTAGGTCTACCACATCGAAGGCAAGCATCTTACCTGATCTACTATTGTTCTGAATCCTAAGTGCTATATTTTATCAGGAATAAAAACACAGGTCAAAAGAATATGGACCTGTCCATTTAATCAAGTAAATGGTATAGAGCCTGGTAAGTGGAAGGTGCAAAAAACGAGTTGTTGAATAAAAGTGTGAGCCAATGAATGAACAATGACTCACACTCATTGTGATGAAAAGGGGCCTCCATGATTCTCTTTAAAAGGATTCAGACTGGAAAGAAAGGCAGAGCATAAGGACGAAGATGAGAAAAATAAATATCAGTTCAATAAACTTTGATTTATATATGTTTCAACTGTAAAATAAAAATAGAACAAAATGCATGCCATCATTTGGGTGCTGTTGACATTCAGAATATGCATCAGCTTTGTGCCTAAAAATTACAGAAATACATATGGTATTGATAATAATAAAGGCACTTCCAGCTTTTATAGTATGCCAAAACTGCCAAGAGTGTTCTATGTACCAACTCATTTAATCCACACAGTTCTATGCAGTGAATATCATTCTCATTATGCCCACAGTATAGATAGGAGCCTTGAGGTATGTACCATCATGATAAATGATGTAAGAATCTAGCAAGAAAATTTAGGCGGATAACATGTTGTAATACATACAGGTACTGATTTCCATCCAGGTCCTAATCTCAAATATTTAATCTAACCCACTTCAACATAGCATATGTTGTAATGTGTTTAGATTTCATTGAATACAGTGTCTTGGGAGCCATCTCAGAGTCACCGTCATAGAAACAGAGTCTGATAAAATCTCTCTAAGCTAGGGGTGCGGGAGGGTGAGGGCATAGAGAACCTAGATCTGAAAGGCATGGAGTGGAGTAATACATTAAGGATATGCGGTTCTTACGACAGGTAGGTGTGAGCATCCCTGACAATGTGAACAGTCCTGGCACAGTTTGAGAGTCAGCAAAGTGTTCTGCCTCTGAAAGACCAATCATATATGGCTCAGAAAGTGAAACTTTGCTCACAGTTTTGCAACTTTGCATTGTGGCATTTTCCCATGATGTGCTAATATTCTTGATGTGCTTTTAATTAATGGGCTATAGTTGCATGTTCTATTTCTGGAGACATTTCCCCCAAGCAAATCACCAAAACAGACTCCTGTAGTCAAAGAACAGACCCCTAAAGCATTTGAAATCAGCAGAAAGGAGGACATGGATACAGCCACCTGTGCTGAGCCATGAGACTCCTTAGCAATTAAACATATCTGTATGAGAAAATACAAAACAAGGATACGGGTGGTGTTTCTAAGAATCATGTGGAACCAGACTCCTATGTGCTAATGAATACACAGAAGCTCAGGGTTGTAAAACAAGATGAATAACATCCCTCATTAGTGCTGCATTTGATGGCTGTGTAAAATGATCTGCTTAAAAGGGGTCTTTAACATTGATGGGTCAATTTTGGCAATTACAGGATTTACGTGGCTGTCTCTGCATCACACTGAAATGAGCCACAGCAAATGCAGTCTTCACTCATTTACTTGATGCTCACACAGCTCTTAGAAGGCCCAGTTCTCATTATCTTTAAGGTTCCAGCTTAACTGCTGCCTCCTAAGCTAGCTGGGACTGGCATGAGACAGTGAGACAAGCCAACAGAGTATCAGACAGAAAACTGAAAGAGACACTTGCGAAGTAAGTGTAAGAGTAAGTGCCTCCTTAAAGAAGGCATGCCCTGTGCCTTACCTAGCTCTCCACTGACCCAGGTGAAGTCACCTCTGATTACAGCACCTGCTAACCACTCCTCTTTCATGATGCAGACTCCCTGCTCTGTGGCTCTCCCCACTAAGTGATCACCAAGTGTGTTGATCACGTATTTACTAACTGAGGTCTTCCCTGGTTCCTGACATGGGCCCAGCTCCATAAGGCTACAAACAATATCTATGCTCCGCTTGCCCCTAGCCTAGAGGCCCCATTGTCTCACATAGTGTTGAGCATGAGGTGGACTTCCAGGATCTAAGTGGGGAGTGGGACTAACTCAAGATTGGGGAGCCCTTCTGTGAGCATTTGTGTCCAGACACTCTGGTCAAACCATCCAAGACCTCCTGAATTTTTCTCTTAAACTACAAAGAAAGAGCCAAAACTATGAGATAATGTTCAACCCTGAGATTCTTCACCAAATTGCCCAAATCAAGGCAAAAAGAACCAAATCTCTAGAGTTGACAAAAAGCAACTATAAAATATCAGATATAGGACTGGCTTTAGCTCAGTGGTTACTTTGCAATCTGTTGCTTTGAATCCAATCACCTTTGGTGGTTCGAGTCCCACAGGTGCTTTCCAGTCTTTTAATTAAAAAAAAGAAAAATATATCAGATATACATACATAAATGAGCCACCTTTTCCAAATTAATGAAAGAAAGAAACATGAAAATGAGGATACATAATAAATATCTCAATTAATGACCCCATTTACCCTCTGAAATAATCCTGTTCTTATCTTCATATGACAATAAGCGTTCATGCTGTAATCATGTTGCATGAGGACAAATACATCAAGAGTGTATGTAATCAGTCCATGACTTTACAGAAAACTACTAATGTATCCAGTGTTTACACAAAGATTTCTAATATTCTTTTTTTTTTTTTGGTTTTTGGGTCACACCCGGTGATGCTCAGGGGTTACTCCTGGCTATTTGCTCAGAAGTTGCTCCTGGCAGGCACGGGGGACCATATGGGGAACCAGGGGATCGAACTATGGTCCGTCCTAGGTTAGCACAGGGACCTTATCTCTAGCGCCACCGCCCGGCCCCACACCAAGATTTCTAAAAGAAACAAGATTACTCTTTCATGTGACTTAAAAAGCATCTACACTTATTTCATATCTAGGATACAGGAAGAGAAACAAAAATTCCTGAATATCCTGACTAATCATTCTTGGTTGATTCTAAAGAATTTCTAGAGGAACAAATCCTGTATGTGTATTCTCAATGTGCAGTCCACATGATTAGACTAGCTTTGAAAATACTTATCTTTTAGTACCTTCTATATATCCTACTATTTCCTATCACCACAGCCAGCACCTGTGTTAAATAAACCTCTGACACCTTCACCAAGAGTCTATGTCTTTATGTTCAATCTCCATAGATCAGCATTCCTATGAAGAACGAGTCCAACTTCAGTTCACTTCTTCAAAAGGAAGCTCCACACTGTGTTTCTCTTCCCTCTCAGACCTTTTCCCTCACACTTTGGCTCACTACTTCAGCTCTGTTTAAGTATATTTCCTTTCTCTCCCCATTCTGAAAATGCAGGAGTAATAGAGTTAAATGATCTACTTACAGACATTGAGTGTGGAAAGTAGATGGAGAAATACTATCTGATACCTAACCAACCTCTGCTGGAAGGTGAGAACACAAGCACAGCTAAAATGGGCAACACTTCTGGACAAAGATTACAGAGATGAGGGACTCTGCACCCCATCTGTGCTGATGAGGGCCTTCCTTTTCACCTTTGGGGTGGTATGCTCAATATGTACTTTACCAAGGAGAAAGAAGGGGAATCTAACCATGTGCTCGTATAGTCCCTCTGGGTGAAGGACTTTTCAAATACAGATTCTTATTGAATAAAAGCAAGAAAGTGATTGTAAGTCTCAACTTTCCATTTCCTCTCTTATTTTTTTAAAGAAAAGGGATTAATCGCAAATTCCTAAAACCTGGATCCTAAGACCATACAAGGGTGCCTATCTTCCCTATATAAGTGTGGGTCTATGCCCTGATTTCCAAAAACCAAGGGGTGTGATAAAAGCCATAACCTCCTTTCCCTTTCACCATTCCCAGACCAAGCAAGGAAGGCTTACTAAACATCTATAGGCAAGAGTTGGAAACCCAAGACTATAGACCATCTCTAGGAGAGAACTGATAAAAGAAGAGCTCCATCATAAATCAGAGAACTAGAAACCCCAGATATTTGCCCTGATTTCTATTGGTCAACTCCTGATTGATTCAGTGTTTTCCTTCCCCCATTTCTTTCTTCTGTTATCTCCTTCCAGGAGCCAAGCCCCATGTGTTGTCTGAGAAACCATGTTATGACTAAAACACAACTTCATCTCTCAATAAATATAAATTAGGAATGGTATAACTGTAGTGAGATATATAAATTACCCCTATGTAAATGTATAACCCATATGTGAAATGAATATTTCATACTACACAATAAATAGTGCTCCCAGGGTCTAAGATGAACTAACCTGGCCAGGTAACAACGCTTGAATGGGTTTTATTTTGAGGGACAGGGTAACTGGTTGTGCTCAGGGATCACTCCTGGCAGCACTCCCCTTGTTACTGCGGCTCTAAATGTGGACAACAGAGAAGTATGGTGACAGTTCTAAAGAGAGCTCTGAGGCCAACACACTGGCACTCAATGGCTGAAACAGGAAACCCCAGGGTATTGCAGGTTAAAGAGCAGCACCAATGAGAAACTGGGGAACAAACTTTCTGAAAATACCAGATACTGCTTCGGGGTATCTCTGGTGAGAAAAGGGAGATGAATTCTAAAGGAACTAAATGTGGCTTTGGTGCCAAGATGTATTAGAAGATCAAGAGAGTTTCCTATGATGCCCAAGGCTAAACAGGCCTCCCTGTGAGCACATTCATCCAGTGAACCAAGGTTCCTTGGGTCCCTGGGGCTATACCTGCAGAATCTCCCCCAACTTGTGTGGATTCCTAGCAGAAGAAAACCTTTTAAAAATTTTTTAAAACATTTTTAAGCCTGAAGGCTTTTATAAGCCTATAACAATTCCTGACATCTATGGGCAAGACAGTGAAGCTAGAAAGCCATGCAACTTCCCCAGATACATATAGCATTCTTCTCTCAAATGCCATACCCAGCATTTCACTAAAAATCTTGCCATCTGGGTATTTAAATTAGTGATATCAAAAAGTATACCAACTCCTGGCTCTCACTAGTCATTCAATATATGCTAGCAATTACGATAACTGCCCACAAACATATGTTGCCCCCACTTATGCCCAATTTCTTAGAAATGTTCCTCTGGTCAAGACAACTTCCTCAAAGGAACTATTAAATTAGGATAAGTATGGCATTCTTCAGTTTCAGCTAAGAGTTCTAATCCTTGATATCTCTCCAAAGTTTTTCTCTACCCAATTCTGCACCCTCCAGATATTAAAGAGGACATGCTGTAAAGAAGAAAACTCTGCCACTACCAAAGCTGGTGAACCATTAGAGGTTGCATAATACCAGTACCTGGAGGAATTGCTACTCCAATATTAAGACCAAAGAAAGTCAATTCCCAGTATCAAGAAAAAAAAATCCTACACTTTCTGACTGTATACCATACTTAAAGCACAGGTCAGGTGCTCTGGTTCAGCACATAAAGTCATACAGAGTAAAACCCCGATGTAGGGTTGGGAAAGAATGATTTTAGGGAACTCAAAAGAGACATAAAAGGCTTGGATGTGTAAGAAAGACACCAGAAGCAAGAAAATAGTTTAGGTTTAAAAGAGGGTAGGTGCGGGGGCTGGAGAGATAGCATGGAGGTAGGGCATTTGCCTTGCAGGCAGAAGGATGGTGGTTCGAATCCCAGCACCCCACATTGTCCCCCGAGCCTGCCAGGAGTGATTTCTGAGCACAGAGTCAGGAGTAACCAACCCCTGAGCACTGTTTGGTGTGACCCAAAAAACCAAAAATATAAAATAAAATAAAATAAAATAAAATAAAATAAAATAAAATAAGAGGGTAGATGATCTTCCTGAATGGAAAGTGGCATGTTACAGAATGATGCAGGAGTATGACTAGAGCAGAGTTCCATACAAAAGCATTTGCCTTTCTGTAAATTCCCATTTCTATCTGCAAAGCAGGCAACAGGCTTGGAAGTAAGAGGGCAGATGCCACCCTTGAAAGAACTCAAAGTTACTAAGAAATTCCTTGGTCATGAATAAGAGGCATCTGTGCATCTGGGTCCACAGCACTTTTCCACCTGCAAGACTGCAGCAGATTGTCTGTCTTATTAAGATCTCAGTTTCCCCATCTGCAAAAAGGAAATGTATAATTGTACCTGTTTCCTAGGACTTGAAGGTAGAATTTGATGAGATAATTGAGCACAAAACAAGCAGATGTTTCCCCAAATGAATGTTACAGCATTTTCAACATTTTTAGCATACATTTCCCATTTAAGGGATGGATTTGCTGCAGTGGAAGAATAGATTTAAAAGGTGATGGCTCCTCAATGCTCACAAATAAAACTAAGAAGGAAAGTGATTTTAAGCAGATATTAGCACATCTTATTATTTACAAAGTGTAAAATTCACTTATGAAAAACATTGATGATAACAAGGAGACATAGAATGGAAAATGTTAGCATAGGATTCTTTAATGCTTTCAATTTCTGTATTTTAACAAACAGAATGCCCAAAATGATAAGAAAACCTGAAGTCACCAATAGATTAAAAATGCAAAATTCAATAAAAGAAAGTGCATTTAAGGATTTAAAGTGGACAATAAACCAAAGGGAAATAAAAAGTCCCATTCTCAATCATGTGAAAATAGCAATAAAATATATGATTTTATAATAAATCTTTAAAATAGTCACCAAATAATGCCTTTCTTGTCCCTGCTTAGTCATTTAATATCCTTTTATGCCTAAAAAAATCTTAACTACTCAAAGAGACTTACTAGAGGCCAGGAGACAAAAATGATTCAAATCATTGAATCTTGAATGCATTCAAGAAATGTTTGCAAATCTGAGTTCAATTCCCAGTACCATAACACACTCAGAGCACTACCAGGTGAGGTATATCCACTGGATTTGAGCAGCACCATACGCAAGTACTAAACCGTCACCACACAAGTGACTCCCTGATACATACCACTGGAGACCCCCCACAAAGCTTTATAAGACATCATAGTGCATGTCCTCTGTCACCCTTTACATCTGTAAGACACATTCCTTTGACTCTTTGAAAAAGCCAAGGTTAAAATGAAAAGGTAACATATTGCATGGAAGAAAATATTTGCACATCACACATCTGATGAAAGGTCAATAACCAAGATACGATAAACACTCATACAACTGAACCACAAAATACATAAATTCCCCTCTCAATATACAGGAAGAAGAGCTAAACAAATATTTATTCAGAAAAAAAACGAGATGGTCAACAGGCAAATGAAAAAAAAAGTGCATCACTTATTATTAGGGAAATTCAAATAGAAATGACAATACATTTCTCATCAGTGAAGTGAAAATGGACTATGTTGAAATGATTAGAAACAGTCTATATGGCAAAGGCTGTAACAAAAACAAACTTTCATTTGATTTTTATGGGATTATAAACTCTCAGACTCTAGAGAGAACAATATAGAGACTTAGAAAGGAAGAAAAATAAAAGATAACAAGTGATTTCACTCTCTAGTAATTATACCAAGAATCCAAAATCATTAATTTGAAAAAAATGTGCACACATTCATATTCATCTCACTATAGTTTACAATAGCCAATATCTAGAAGCAACTCATGTATCCAACAGATGAGTGGATAAAGAAATTGGGGTTTGCGCTTGCTCTTCAAGTCTGTTTTCTCCCTTGAACATGTATCCCACTTACTTGTCTGTTTCTTTGTTGCCTGTGTCCTCCTCTTTTTCTCTTCTCACAATTTTCTCATTGAGTTCCAATAAAAAAATATAACTACCTATCTTCACTTAAAATTATGGTCTGGGACCATGGCACTTAAATATATTATTAAAAAAAATTATGATTTGGGGGCCTGACCTAAGAGATAATTACAAGGCTTATGAACTTGCTGTTCATGCAGTCGATCCAGATCCAATTCCTGACAACCATAATGGAATCCTCAGAATTAAGTCCTGAGCACCACTTTTGTGACTCAAGAAGAAGAACAAAAAGAAAATGAAATTATTATCCACATATACGAGACATACTGATCAAACACAAAAGCAAAGACATCTTACATTCACAAAAACATGGATGGAACTAGAGGAAGTTGTATTATATAAAGGAAGTCAGGATGAGAAAGAGAAATATGGGCTGATCTTACTCCTGTTTTTCACATAAAGAAGCAAGTAAAACTCTTAGGTTCTGATAACAATATTAATCTGCCAAGGCATAGGGGAGAGACAGGAAGGGAGATCAGCACAATGGTGGAGGAACATTGGCACTTTTAGATGGGTATGATATAGAAAAATTGTATGGCTAAAGCATTACTGCAATCAAATACACCTTTCTGCAACATGATGGAACATGCAGATATCATTTTTAAAAGTAAGCTTTAATAAATAGAATAAACATAAAATGATATTACTTATATGTGATATTTAGAATAAATGCATGATAGAATTCAATGGTGGGATGCCTGGATCACTCACAATCTCAGAGTATAGGGAGAAGAAAGAGATAAAGAGCAATAGGAAGAAGAGGCAGATGAGAAGCAGCAAGAGGAAGAGGTCCAAGGGATTCAGGTACATTCGCCATGTATATCATAGAACTAAATATCTGAATCAGAGTCAAGAATACTAAATTATGAGACTCAACTTTAAAAATGGTGCTTGTCCATTGTACAGATTTAATGCAAGAATAGTCATGACATTTTTCAAAATGTTCCTTATTGTTCATATAAAACAATAAATGTCCAAAAATAGCTAAGGCAATACGTATTAAAAAGAATATAGAATGAATAACTTTCCCCAACTTTAAACTGTACTATAAAGTAGTAGTTATTGAAACAACATGGTACTGAAATAAAGACAGACCCACAGATCAATGGAATAGACTTGCATATTCTGAAACAGACCCACAGGTATACATTCAATTAATATTTGATAAAGAAGCAATAAATACAAAGTGTATCCATAAAAGTTTCTTCAACAAGTGGTATTGGAAAACTTGTCAATTACATGCAAAAAAGCTAACTCAGAACTCTATTTAAGTCCATGCACAATGGTCAAATCAAAATTAATACTTTGATATCAGACTTGAAACCAGAGAATACATAGAGGAAAATGTAGATACAACAGTCCATGATATTAAAGCTAAAGACAGCAACTAGGAAGAAATACCACTGGCCAATTACATGGAATCAAAGATAAACAAATGGAACTAAATTAAATTGAGAAACTTCTGCACATCAAAGGAAGTGGTGTCTATGATATAAAGAATACCTATGGAATGAAAGAAACTATTCACCCAATACCCATCTGATAAGGGATTAGTGTCTAAGATACACAAGGCACTGGTAAGAAAAGAACATCCAATTTCATCCAGAAATAAGGAGAAAAATAAACAGACATTTATAAAGAAGAAATACAGATGCCAAAAGGTACATGAAAATATGTTCCATATCACTAATCATCAGGGAGATACATATAAAAACAATAATAAAATATCATCTCACACCACAGAGACTGACATATATCAGAGAGAACAAGAACAACCAGTGTTGGCATGGATATGATGAGAAAGAGACTCTAATTCACTGCTGGTGGGAATGCTGATTAGTCCGTCCTTTTGGAAAACAATATGGATATTTTTTTTGGAAAAGAATATGAATAGTCCTCAAATGGAATATTAAATAGAGCTTCCATGTGATCCTGCAATGTTATTCCTAGGAATATACCCTAAGAACCCAAAAACGCAATCAGAAATGCTCTCTGCACTCCTATTTTCATCGCAACACTATTTAAATAGCCAGACCCTTAAAACAACCTAAGTACCCAAGAACAAATGAGTAGATAAAGAAACTGTGGTATACCTACACATTGGAATTCTATGAATCTGTAAAGAAAAGTGAAGTATGAAATTTCTTAGATATGGATGGATATGGAGAGTATTATGCTGCTAGAGGCAGCCTGGTGGGGGAAGGTGCGGAGGGAAACAGGGGGCCTATGGGGATAGGAAATGTTCATGAGTGAAGAGTGGTATACATTATAAAACTAAAACTCAATAGTGAAACCTTTGCAGCCACAGTGTTTAGATAAAAGGAAAAAGGAAAAAAAAGAAAACAGTGTTTTTAATGCTGCTTGTCAGGCTGGTAGGTTGGGGCAAGGGACCTGCATGGGAGAAAAGTTGCCAATGGTGAAGAGAGTGGCACTTGAACACTATATGTCTGAAATTCAATTACAAATAACTTTGTAAATCCCAGTGTTTCAATAAAATTGAAAGAAAAAATAAAAAAAGAACACATCATGCTCATGATGCTGGCAGAGTGTGAGCATTTTCTTATAAAATTAGCCTAGCAAGCCCTCAAAGAAACCCATGCATACAGGAATAGGAGACTGTGGTAGACTGACAAGTCAAGGAATACTAAATATCGGCAGAAAAAAAAAACCCAGAAGCTGAAGACAGCCTTCCACCTTTAGAGCACTCAAGGTAACCACAGCTGCTGAGGACACTATTTTCCCTGGCCAGTACCCAAAACTTGAATCAGTCATTTCTAAGCTCCAGTTTGTAAAACTTTACTAGGGCTACTAGAAACCCAAAAAAACCTGGAAACTGCCATGATTTTACCCGAGGAAAGAATATTTGCCATCTCCCAATCAGCTGTGGCTAGAAGACAGGTTTTCACAGGAAAAAAAGCACATTCCTCTTGAAGTTTGGAGGTGTCTCATTTCAAGGATCTCATTACTCAAATTTCGTTCCACCAATTTTATCATAGTAGGTATCCTAATGATCTTAAGTCACAAAAATGCATTTGCAACATTCAAACATCACACATATACATACATATTAAAGTGCAAATCTTGTTATATTTTTCTAGTTTTTTACTTTTCATTTTGGTTTTTCTTAAATCAACGTTTCAGAAATGCATCTTGCTCACAATTCATCTGACAATGTATACTATCAGTACAATGTTCTCCCCTACAATTCTAACCTGGGGAAAGAATATAAATGCAACAAAACCAAAAATCTATGTATCCCAATATTCATTGAATCTTTCCATCTAAATATTCAAAGAAGAGAAATGAATAGAGTTGAGTAAACTGTAGAGCAGCAATTTAATACATTATTATACAAATGTTAAAATTGTTTACACAGCATTTTGAGGAATATGGAAAAATGCTTAGTCAAGTGTTATATACAAATGAAATATTTATACAAAACTCTCTCAACTATGTACAAACCTGTAGGTTAAAAAAATAATATATATTTACTGAAAATAGCAATAGTTTTAAAAGGGGATTAAACATGGTAAATATTTGTGCATTCAATTCCCTTGTCAAGTTTTGAAAAATTAGTTTTATTAGTGAAATTATAGTTCAAATATTTAAATGTGAAAATAAGAAAAAAGTTAGAATCTTAAGAGATTCATTATTTTTTTCTTCCTCATAAGCCAGATGAATGAAATCTCAGTTCTTGAATGAAATCTCATTTCTCAAGTCTTATGAAAGTCAGGAGGATGCATGTCAAGAGAATATACCAACATAAGGTATCAATGTATGTCAGAGTTATTTTCATGAGAATATGGTATATTCAAGAGAATATACCAACGTAAGGTGTCAATGTATGTCAGAGTTATTTTCAATACCCAAATCATCACAGCCCACGTTTCTATCACCTTCCTCCCAAATTCTTACCATGAGGCCATGCTTCAAAGGAAACATGATAAATGGAGGGAAGTGGGCCTTTTCCTGAGTACCTGTCTCAATCTTTATAGAGTGCTAAAAGGTAGATCTTCAAATGCCTTAAGTCAGGGGTCTCAAACTCAATTTACCTGGTGGCCACAGGAGGCAAAATCGGGTGAGGCAGGGCCGCATAAGGGATTTTGCTTACTGAATATTCGCAATAAAATATCGAATTAGTAAGAAAACAGTTGCAAAAAATCACATTAAGCATTCGCATACCCCCAAACGGAACTGCTGGGGTATGCGAATGTTTAATGCAATTTTTTCTTACTAATGCGATTTTTATTGTGATTATTCGGTAAGCGAATAATCGCGAATACTGCGATATTTGAAGACCGGCTGCGGGCCACAAAATGCAGTACGGCGGACCACGAATTTGAGACCCCTGCCTTAAGTTGTTCCTAGCCCCAGGCACTCTTCACTTGGTTGGCCTCCCTGAGTTAATCAACACACTTTGCATGTAAACTCACTCAATGGTGACAAGCCACGTACATAAAGCTAAAAGTTGGGCAGAGATTTGAGGGGTTCTGAGAAAAAAAATTTCTATAAGCAAGCTCTAACTTTTAGCCTTCCTACTTCTATTCCTGATATTTGACATTAATGTCAAAAAAAATGTGACAAAACGAGACATATAGACAAACAAGTAAACACATACATGAATGCACCTTTACATATACATAAAACAAAACAAAAACAATAAGAATGACATCAATTTCAGAGCTGAACTCACCTGTCATAATTTATCTCACACTAAGTCACCTTTTTAAAGACATTTTTTATGTTTTATTTGTTGTTGTTGTTGGTGGTGGTGGTAGTGATAATGGTCCACATCTGGCAGTACACAGGGCTTACTCCTGACTCTATGCTCAGGGATTACTTCAGGATACTTGGGGAACTATAGAGGGTGCTGGGGATTGAATATAGATCAGTCTCAAGCAAGGCAAATTCTTTACATGCTGTGCTATTCCTCCAAATCCTAAGTATATTCTAAAACACAGCTATTATTTTACAATTGTTGCTTACAAACCTTTATCTTTGTAAAGGTAGAACATTAGAGACATCCCAGTGTGACTCACATTCTGATCAACTGTCTTCTATGTCACTTTCTCCAAACTCATTGTTCTCTTCATCATTCTTCCAACAGGTCTAGGTCATGCTCTCCTCCTGGATTCTAATTGAAGTATTTCTTTATCCAGTCCCTCACATTATTTATCAAAGTCCTTCTTTCCCCATTTCATTAACTGCTCCTTGCATGAAATTTCTCTGATCTCTTAAAGCCAGAATCAATACTTTTCCCTG